>JAPDDN010000325.1:7500-30000 GCA_027422405.1 Ptychobarbus kaznakovi | reverse complement strand
GGCTTCTTATCTTCAGACCTGAGACACAAACAACACGATTCTTCTGCGTTCATTTGATCAAAAATACTCAAAAAATCTGAAATATTATTATTCTAAAATATATATTTGATAAGAAAACAAAAAAAATTAAAGCTTCTTATTAATTTGCTCATTGTAAATAAAAATATAGATATTGTTTTTATTCTTATCTAGTAATCATGATCAACCGGACAAACATTCAGCTCCTGAAACTCTAGAATCACAAATTAATTGTATTTATTTTAACCTACAGACCAAAGTTATTTCAGCATCACTGAGATACTATTATTATTAAAACATTAAATAATTATTTTGTCCTTTTTCAAATTTTAACTCTTGTTATTATTTGACTGTTAATTCTTAGTTTAATTTTAACAACTGTGTTTTTAAAAGGGCTGTGTCCTAGCCCCCTGCTCTACTCTCTCTACACACAACTGTGTGTCCTCTCAAGCTCCACTTCTATTGTCAAATGCTGATGATGCTGTGGCTGGGCCTCGTTTCCAACAATATGAGGCCGCATACTTGCATTGAGGTGGAGAGACTCATATCATGGTGCCAGGACAACTGTCTCTTGAACGTGAGCAAAACAAAGAGCTGATCGTGGACTTCAGGAAGAGAAGCAGCGGCCCTAACTCCTCTTAATCAGCGGGACCCTGTGGAGAGGGTGAGCAGCTCAATACCTCGGTTAAACATTCGAGGACCTGACTTGGATGCACACATCCAAACACAGGTCAAGAAAGCCAGGCAAAGACTGTACCACCTGCGACAGTGAGAAAATCAGGGTCTCACCAGCATCCTGAAAACTTTCTATTCAGGGGCCTAGAAAGTGTTCTGACAGTGCATCTCAGTGTGGTATAATAATGCCCAAACCAGGACTGCAAAGCTCTACAGAAGTCGTGCGCTTAGCTGAGCGCATCTAGGGTCTGCTCTCCTCTCTACAGGACATTATCAAACGCTGCAGAAGCAGAGCTTAATCCTCAAGGACTCAAACACCCTGGACCAATTTCTGTTTAGCCATTGGCAAGCGCTTCAGGAGCATTGGCAAAGACTGAAAGCTGAGGAGGAGTTTCTTCCCTCAGGTCTCAGGCTCCTAAACTCAGTCTCATAACACTATCCACAGGACTATTATTAAACAACCCAATTCTCCATCATCCACACTGCTGCTATGTGTAATACCCGGTACAACCTTTTGCACATCCTTTGCACATCCGTGTTTTTATTTATTTTATTCACAGTATCTGTATTGCACATTTTATTCATTGCACATCCTACACTTTTAATTTTATTATTTGTTCCCTTTTTCATTCTCACCTATATTTATATATATATTCTCTTGTGTTATGTTTATTGTTTTATTCTTAGTTACTTTTATTTTCTATTTTATTATTTTAATTTTTTTTTTGACTTTCCATTGAGCGGATTTTAATTTCAACTGATTATACCCTGTTTTTATGACAAATTAAACCTTGACTTTTTTAAACCTCGACTTTTTTTATATGTGATTTCTAAAATAATCAAATCAAATCACTTTTATTGTCACAATAATAAATAATAAATGTCAAAATAAACAAACTATTAGTCTCATAAATTTGCTTATTGTAAATAAACAAATCAGAATTTATCATCATCATTACTCCAGGTCTTTTTGTTTTATTTTAATATTTTTAATATGATTTAATAATGTATCAAATATCCAGTAAAATTCTAAAATATTATATTGATCTATAACAGCTGTTTTCTATATAAATATGTGTTAATCTGTAATTTATTTCTGCGATCAAAGCTGTATTTTCAGCATTATTACTCCAGTCTTCAGAGTCACATGATCTCCAATATGTATGATTTGTTGTCATTTCTGATTATCATCAATGTTGAATACAGTCGTGCCGCCCAATATTTTTATGTAAGCCGTGATGTATTTTATTTTCATGATTCCCAGATGAACAGAAAGCTCGTGTTTATTAGAGATGCGGTCAGCTGACAGGAACACTCACTGGAAGATGGTGTTGGTGTCCAGATCCACACACACCACGTCCGTCGGGGGGTCGTAGAGGTCGAAGTAGCTGGAGTGGACGCCCACGATGAAGGGCATGGGAGCGCACAGCACATCTGCCATCCGCAGCGGGCACAGCGGGATATACGGGCAGTGCCAGCGCAGAGGAAACGGCATCTGACACAGGAAGCCACCGTCACATGACCAGCAGAGACAGGAAGTCAGACCGAAGCCTGATGCTCGGGGATGCATGATAACGGTTCGGTGGCTAATCTCTAATCACTGACGAGCACGACGCTGCTGGTGTTTTCAGCTCATCACACTTTATGGATTATTATATATTTCTATTAGATCGGTGATTCTGAACCAGGGACCTCAAGACGAGAAAGCCAGCTTCAAACATTAAACATGTCATTCAACTTATACATGCAATATCAATATAATCTTATTTTATTTATTTTGACGAATTCTTCTTTAGTTCAATTTCAACTCATTTAAAAAAAAAAATGAGTGTGTGTGTGCGCGCGTGTGAAAGTGTGAGAGTGAAAGTGAGTGAGTGTGTGAGTGAGTGAGTGTGTGTGTGTGTGTGTGTGTGTGTGTGTGTGTGTGTGTGTGTGTGTGTGTGTGTGTGTGTGTGTGTGTGTGAGAGAGTGAAAGAGTGAGAGTGACACACACACACACATATTAATATTGAGTCTCTATAGGGGTCTATAGGGGTGTTTTTTTTTAAATACTCAATGATGTCACACATCGTTAAACAACAATTACGATATAGTCCCAGACGACATGAATCAGTGTGTAGAGATGAGTGTGATGTGTGCTGGACTCACGGAGACGAGCGCTTCGCTGACGGACGTCAGAACATCGGGCCGCAGCGAGTGCAGCAGCAGCTTGTGTTCGGTCAGAACCGCCAGCAGCAGCAAACACGCGTTCTCCGGACCCAGATTCTGCAGCAGCTTCACAAAACTGGCCCCACTGAGAGCAGAGCATCAGCCAATCAGAACACAGAGCACAGACGCAGCAGCCAATCAGATCATCAGCAGAAGAACTCACCTGAGCGGCAGCGGAGACGAGACGGGCTGACAGAGCAGCAGGTTATCATACGGAGAGAGCTGAGGACACACAGAGACACGGTTACTACACACACACTCTCATTCTCACACTCTCACACACTTTCATTCTCACACTCTCACTCTCACTCAGACACTCACTCACTCTCACACACTTTCATTCTCACACTCTCACTATCACACTCTCACTCACTCTCACACACTTTTATTCTCACTCTCAAACACTCACACACTCTCACACTTTCATTCTCACACTCTCACACTTTCATTCTCACACTCTCACACACTATCACTATCACACTCTCACACACTTTCATTCTCTCACTCTCACACACTTTTATTCTCACACTCTTGCTCTCACACTTTCACTTTCACACTCTCACACACTTTCATTCTCACTCTCACACTTTCACTCACACACTCTCACTCTCACACACTCTCACTCTCTCACATACTTTTATTCTCACACTTTCACTCACACTCTCACACACTATCACACTCTCACTCTCACATACTTTTATTCTCACACTGTCACTCTCTCACACTTTCATTCTCACTCTCACAATCACTCTCACACTTTCATTCCACACTCTCACTCTAACACACTTCTCACTCTCTCACACACTTTCACTCTCTCACACTTTCTCACACACACACACACACACACACACACGTTGTTTTTTATGGTTTACGGGGACTCTCCATAGGCGTAATGGTTTTTATACTGTACAAACTGTATGTGCTATTGCCCTACACCTACCCTACACCTAAACTTAGCCCTCACAGGAGACGGTGCATTTCAACTTTCCCCCCAAAAAACGCACACTGTATGATTTATAAGCGTTTTAAATTATGGGGACACTGAAAATGTCCTCATAAATCACCTTCTCCTTGTAATACCTATGTCATACCCATGTTATTATACAAATTTGTGTCCTCATAAACCACATAAACATGCACACACACACACACACACACTGATTTCTCCTTCCACCTCATGCTGTGATTTCCCGCCCAGCACCAGATTAACTCCGAATCAATCAATCAATCCCTGGATCAGTTTGATCTCAAGCGCTGGACTACTGATTGAGCTGATTTGCTCTGGATCTCTACGGTACGGTCAGAGAGGAGGATGATGATCGAGCGGCATCACCCGTTACCCACGTGTCTCTATCGCCTCGGCGCCGGCGCCGGCAGGTCTAATCAGACATCAGCTCGTGCTGAGACACTCTGAGACTCATCTGAGATCAATCACCTGCACCAGGATCCGAGGACGCTGAGCGGACGGGAACGGCACGTTGTGCATGAAGCTCGAGATGTGCCTGCAGACAGACGGAGAGACGGATCGCGGTTAATACACAGAAAACTAATCTTTCAATAACACACAATCAACTCAATGCATCAAAATAAGTCAATATCCTGCATTACAGCAAATACAATAGATGCACTGCCTTTAAAATCACGTAGATGCCTGTTTCCGCCGCAGGTGAATTAATAAATAAATAAACATAATCATGACGTTTTTTATTCACAAGAAAAAAGCAACAATTGTTAGATGAAAGTTGGAGTTTTAATTATATATATAAAAAAAAAAAAAAAAAAGTCAGAATTCTGTTTATTTCTCAGATTTGAAAGAAACAAAGTCACAATTACAGATAAAAGGTAACAATTCTTCTTTTGTATTTTTTATTTCATTGCGGGATTATCAAAATATCTTCTTTAGAGTACCAGTGTTATTTTCTGAATTTTTTTTAAATGTGGATTTTAGACCTAAACTATTAAATATCAAAATACATAATCTGTCAAAATGCAAAAAAAAATCTCATCTTGATCAAAAAGAGCGAGAAACCTGAAGAACTTTCAGTTCTTGAGACGTCTAGAATCACAAATTAATTGTGTTTAAATAATTGGACGTACAGAAAGCCCCAGTTATAGGAAATAAAAAAATGTGATTTTTAAAGGTTAATAAGAAGACAAGTGCATTCAAAACGTTTAATGTTAGAAGTCAAACTTCTTTTGATGTAGTTTTTCAGTAAGTGATGTTTAATCATGTTTTGTGTGAGCATCACTCACTTCTCCAGCGGCAGCACGTGCGGTCCAGAGATGGAGTATCTGTAGATGAAGGTGAGGAACTTCTGGAAGACGCTGAAGAAGGGCCATTGTGAGAGAACGCAGATGCTCTTCTTGACCTGGACGCTGCGGTTGGTGATGGGCCGCCGGTCCACGACGCTCAGCAGACCCAGACGCACACACTGACGCTCCGACAGAGACTCGCGCGGATACGCCTCGTAGAACTGGATCGCAGCGCCGTACACCTGAGACACACACGCGCACACACACAGATGAGCGCACGCACACACATACACACGAGCACACACATACACAAGCACACACACACACAAGCACGCACACACACACAATATGTGTTTTTCTGTTTACTGCCATCTGGCAAGCGCTTCAGGAGCATGATGGCAAAAACTGAAAGACTGAGGAGGAGCTTCTTCCCTCAGGCCATCAGGCTCCTTAACACAAACTCTGTTTCATAAACACTTACAAGACTCATTGTTAACTGTAAATATTCTCATCACCCGTATTGCTGCTTTATATACAATACCCTGAACAACCCGTCTGCACATCCCTCTTATTCACATTACTATTTATTAAGTCCCAGTACACTGTTTTTTTTGCACATCTTATTGTTTTTTGCACATCTTATTGCTTTGCACTTTTTTTATTTCGTTGCACATTTTACTCTTATTTCTCTTTTTTACCATATATATGCTCTTGTGTTGTGTTACTTTATATAATTTTTATCTCTATTATTTTGCACTGTCCACTGAGCGGACCTGATTCGATTACATTTCACTTCTAATTATACCCTGTATAATTTATTATGTGACAAATAAAGAAACCTTGAACCTTGAACAAAAGCACAAGCGCACACACATACGACCGTACACACACACACACACACGAGCGCGCAAACACACACACACACACACACACACACACGAGCGCGCACACACACACGCACAAGCGCTCACACAAACGTACGAGCGCACACACACATACGAGCGCACACACACACAAACACACGAGCACGCACACACACATGAGCGCGCAAACACACACGCACACACGCGCGCGCGCACACACACACACACGAGCGCACATACACACACGCGCGCACACACAGAAACACACACACACACGAGCGCGCGCGCACACACACACGAGCGCACACACACACGCGAACGCGCAAACACACACACACACACACACACACACACACACACGTGAGCGAGCGCACACACACACACCAAATCATCAGCTGCAATCAATGCTACACTGAGCGAACCTTTGTTTGAAGGCTGGTGCTTTAGAGTTTGAATAAATGACTTCAAATGCAGTTTATTATTGTGCACAAATGCAGAAAGCACAAGCGGTTCTATCCGACTGAAGCAGCAAGTATAACAGCAGAAGATGAGAAAATAGTCAACTACAAGCGTTAAGAAGTCATACACTAGTGTTCAAGTCTCTGAGGCTGCATTTATATGATCAAATTCTGAAATATTATAATAACGTAAAACAGCTGTTTTCTATGTGAATATGTGTTGAGCTGTCATTTATTTCTGTATTATCAGCATCATTACTCCAGTCTTCAGAGTCACATGATATTCAGAAATCATAATAATATGCAAATATGTTGATATTTTTGATTATTATCAATGTTGAATACAGTCGTGCTGCACGGTACTTTAGTGTAACCGTGATGCATTTTATTTTCACGATTCACAGATTAATAGAAAGCTCAAAAGAAAAGCGTTTATGTGAAATATTAATATTTTATTATAAATGTCTTTGTCACTTTTGATCAATTGAATGCGTCTTTGATGAATAAAAGTCAGACAGTCGACGTGTATAAACACTGAGAACGAACAGCGCTATGGTTAGTTGTTATAGATGTGAAGGGTGTGAAGCGTCAGGTTTATGCGGAGTAAGCGGAGGGACGGACCTTGTCTCCGGAGGCGCTGGTCAGGACGAAGGTGGAGAAGATGGGCAGCTGGTATTTAGTGTTGAGCGGCCAGCTCTCCACCGTCACTCCCATCGGCAGACAGAAGAGCGGAACAGAGTCCGGCAGCGGAAACGACTCCAGATCCTCCTCAGGATAGCGACCGATCAGACCTGAGCACACACACAGACACACACACACACACAGAGACACAAACACACACACACAGAGACACACACACACACACACACACACACACACACACACACACACACAGAGAGACACACAGAGAGACACACAGAGAGACACACAGAGAGACACACACACACACAGAGACACACAGAGACACAAACAGAGACACACAGAGACACACACACACAGACACACCCACATTCAGTCACACACAGAGAGAGACACACACACACACACACACACACACACAGAGACACACACACACATTCAGTCACACACACACAGAGAGAGAGAGACACATGTGCTTACAAACTCCAGATAGAATGAGTTTGACTGTGTGTGTGTGTATGTGTGTGTGTGCGTATGTGTGTGTGTGCATTTGTGTCTCTGTGTTTGTGTCTCTAGGTGTTTGTTTGTTTGTTTGTGTGTGTGTGTGTTTGTGTATCTATGTGTGTGTGTGGGGGGGGGTGTATGTGTGTGTGACTGAATGTGTGTGTGTGCGTTTGTATCTCTGTGTGTTTGTATGTGTGTGTGTGTGTGTTTGTGTCTCTATTTTGTGTGTGTGTGTGTGTTTGTGACACTCACCTGCCTCATAAAGCAGAGCGTTTGCTTTAGCCACTGAACGCTTGTAGCAAAGATACAGCGCCGGACCCCACTGAACACACACACACACACACACACACACACACACACACAAAAGCAATCAAAACCAACAGAAAAGAAACCGAGATTTAAAGAGAGACAAATAAAGCAGAAGAGGAAGTTCACAAGTGATGGTATTTTCTGAAGTGTGTGTCAAGAGGAAGAAGAAGCAGATGTGAACATAATTACAAGCTCAGCACTCGTTTAACACACTGAGACACATTTAAACCCACTGCATACTAACATACAGCAGTGTTCAACGCTTGGGGTCGGAGAGATTTATTCATGTTTTCAAAACAAGGCCCTTCACCAAGGCTGCCTTCATTTGAATCTATTTAGAATAAATGTTTTCTATGTGAGTACAGTGTAAAGTTACATTTATTTAGGTGATCAAAGCTGAATTTTCAGCATCATTAATCATCTTATTTAAATTTTTTCCATTTTAATTTTATGCATGCTAATTGACTGAGTGAATCAGTGACTGAGTGAATCCGTGACTCCGTTAATCTGTGACTGAGTGAGTCTGTGACTCCGTTAATCTGTGACTCCGTTAATCTGTGTCTCAGTGAATCAGTGACTCAGTGAATCAGTGACTCAGTAAATCAGTTAATCTGTGTCTCAGTGAATCAGTGACTCAGTGAATCAGTGACTCAGTGAATCAGTTAATCTGTGACTCTGTGACTCAGTTAATCAGTGACTATGTGAATCAGTGACTCCGTGACTCAGTTAATCCGTGACTCAGTGACTCTTTTAATCAGTGACTATGTGAATCAGTGACTCCGTGACTCAGTTAATCTGTGACTCAGTGAATCTGTGACTCAGTGAATCTGTGACTCAGTGAATCTGTGACTCAGTGAATCTGTGACTCAGTGAATCTGTGACTCAGTGAATCTGTGAATCAGTGAATCATCACCATGCCGGTGTTGAGGTTCTTGTCCACTCTGCAGTAGGTGTGCGGCGCCGTCTCGCCCTTGCTAGGCATCAGCAGCGAGATCTCGGTGATGCCCAGCGTGTTCAGCGCCTGTGAGTCCGGCGCTCGGCGGAACATCAGGAAAGTGCGGTGCGTCGCAGGACCGCCGGAGCTCAGGCTCGCAGAACGACTGTACGGAGTCGTCTCGACCACGTGCCATCCCGACCGGACCGGATCCTTGCCCTCGTACAGAACACTGACACAAACACACACACACACACATATCACATGATTTTCAATTTATCCAGAATCGTGTAATTCCAGATGCAGCCCAAATACTGCTCGTCTCTGAACAACATGAGAGTGATTCGTTCCTGAATGAATCAATCGTTTAAATGATTCGGTTCAATCACAACGACTCACTTATTAACACTGACTCGCTGCTGCCACCTGCTGGAGGATTTCATCACATTCAACATATCTTTTATTATTTAAATCATTTATAATATCAGTATTCAACGTTTTATGTTTAATATAACAAAATATTATTTATGCATTAGTAACTGCAGGTTAAATGATTCATGTTTCGCACTACACAGTGCAAATACATCTAAATACATTGTGTTTCCTCGATCCATTTTATTGATACTAATTCATAATTCACTGATTAAATGTAAGAATCTGACTCAAAGGATAAAGCACACTTTTATAAAAATGGCTATATGAAGGTAAAAACGCCTATTAACGGTAAAATCGTATTGGGGAAGATTATCTTCGATCCCTGCTGTGAACGGACCTCCACACAGAATATCAGAAACTTTAGGAGTCAGCTGTCCACAGTAAGATATGACACACTAATTATGGATAAACTCCCAGGAATGTTATGTTTCTCACCCGAGCTCGACGACGGGCGGCTTGTCGTGTCCTCGGCGGTAGCACAGGAACATGTGTGTGTTGTTGAGCAGGCCGGCGCTCAGCTCCGCCGGATGGCCTCCTTGTGTTTTCTCGATGCAGGTGAATCCCTCAGGAACGTCTTCCCCGAGTCCACGAGCGATCACGGTCAGATCAGTGATGGGTTGCAGTGCTCGCACGCCCCGCTGCTGACCCTCCTCGTCCAGCGGAGACCCGGCGCCCGCCAGACCCGCCACCACGAAATAATCCACCAGCTGAGGACAGCGCTCCTCCGCCATCACGCCGGTCTGCACACACACACATACATCATCAGACCACAGATACACACAACACTGTGCCGTCAGACAGCCTAACTCCCTCTGCAGAACATCAAGAGCACATGACACACACACACACATGCGAACAAACACACGAGCGAGCACATGACACAACACAAAACACATACACACAAGCAAGCACAAGCACACGCAAACACACACACACACACACACACACACGTGAGCACAAGCACGCACACACACACACACACACACACACACACGAGAGCACAAGCACACACACACACACGAGCAAGCACAAGCAAAGGCAAACACACACACACACACACACACACACACGAGTGAGCACATGACACAGACACACACACACGTGAGCACAAGCACAAACACACACAAACGAGTGAGCACATGACACACACACACACGTGAGCACAAGCACGCCGCGCACACACACACACACACACACACACAAGCACACACGTGAGCACAAGCACGCACACACACACACACACACGAGAGCACAAGCATACACACGCACACGCACACACACACACACACACACACACAACGCACACACACACGAGCGAGCACAAGCACACGCAAACACACACACACACACACACGTGAGCACAAGCACGCACACACACACACACACACACACGTGAGCACACGCACACACACACACACACACACACACGTGAGCACAAGCACACACACACGTGAGCACAAGCACACACACACACACACGTGTCTGCCTGATGGGGGTCAAAGGTCACTGCGCAGGTGACGGTGATGACAGACTCGCTGCATCCGTCACATCTACAAACACACTCGTCACCATGGCGACCGTCTCAGGACCGGACATCCCTGCTGAGAGCAAGCAGGTTAACTCATCGGACCACATCAGACCGGTTCTGTCACCAGATCAGGTCATGCACGAAGAGACAAACACTCTCTCTCTCTCTCTCACCGAACACACGAGCGATCGCTGATGCACACGAGCAGGAGACGATCAGAGGAAACAGCAGCTGCTTCACTTCCTCTGCATCGCTCAGCCGTTCAGAAATCAAAGCGCAGAAACGTGTTTCCGGCAGAAACTCAGAGAATCAGAGAGAACGACTGCAGACGTCACACAGAGCAGCTCAGAAAACACACACCCACACACACACCACACCCACACCCACACCCACACACACACACACAGAGAGATAGATACATAGAGATACACACACACACACACACACACACAGAGAGAGATACATAGAGATACACACACACACACACACACACACACAGAGAGATACGTAGAGATACACACACACACACACACACACACACACAGAGAGATACATAGAGATACACACACACACAGAGATACATAGAGATATATACACACACACACACGGTCCGCTGCGCTGCGCTCATGAGGAGGAAGCAGGACAGAACTGATTCCTGAACAGCAGAAGAGTGTAGGATAACACTCAGTGTGATGATCAATCATTCACTTCCCATTTATAAAGGAACTGGATACTTGTTTGCACTATTAAGGTTTCTCTTTACAATCACTACATAATTTACAATCAAACTAATAGTTGAGCACATACTGTATAACCTCCTGGGAAATAACATCACATGCATTTGTAGATCAGCAACCATGTGTACAGGAACATATTCCCAATTCTGTACGCATATGCACATCATATTAATATTCATATGTCTTTAACCAGAGCTGAAACAGAAATGTATTTCATGCTAAGTATACTGAAAATACATTTTCATATTTATGCACTTAATAAAATTGTATTCGTAGTATACCAAACCGGTATCTGCTAAATTGGAACAACTAGTTTTGTACTTAATGCACTTTAATTGTGCATAATTAGTGCTGAAGTCCAATTAAAGATATACTTAGTATATTTAATTGTGCTAAAGTGGAAGTATTGCAAGTATGCTTTATTGGTACACTTTAAATATCACACAATCCTCATTAAAAGTGACATTAAAATAGATTTTATGCTTAATATTTAGAAATGTGCATTGCGCACAAGTAGTGCACCAAATAAAGTTGAATTATGATTTTTAAAACAGCAAGTCTTGAGTAATCCATCAGTAAATATCGTGATAGGTTTGAACTATACTTAGTATGAAATAAATGCACTCTAAATACATAACTTTTTTACTAGTTTAAGTATCTACATTGTTGTGAGTGCAGAGCGCTTCCAGAGAGGCTCCGCCCACACACGCTTCTGATTGGCTGTGATATTTGATTGGTCGCGTCACGTCTAGTGTGGACGAGCAGAAGGACGTTTCTGAATCATGAACGGTGTGAGTCTTGGTCTACATGAAGTTGACCGATGTGAGCAGAACCGTTACACACCAAACTCACTCGTGAATGTGAACTACAGTCCATCCAAACACAGATCGCTGACACAGAAAACAGGAAGAGAGAGCGAGAGGATTGATTTATAGCGACTGAAGGATTGATGAAGGACACACAGCAGAACTGAGAGCTCCTCGCTGACCACAGATCTTTACTCTGATCTTCTGGACTGTTCTGAGCTCTGAACCAGCCGCAGGTCGATTCACACGGTCTGTGCTGTGCATACTGTAGTATATACTTTATACTGGTGACTAGTGTTAATAGTGAAGTACACAATGAGAGACATGATCTCATTAGATGTCATATTTAATTCAGCAAACTGTACCCAGTTAGTAAACATGAATAATGAGTCAGGAAAGAGAAGCTAAAAATAACAGCTATAAATGGAAGGTCTAGTCAAGAGCATTGCATTGTGGGATGCAGGGAGACATTCAGTGTTGTTCTCTGTTGTTCTGCTTACTATAGCAAATGTAGTAAAAGTACTAAAGTATGTATAGTATGTGTAGTGTGAGCAGTATAGTGTGTGTGTGTGGTATGTGTAGTGTGAGCAGTATAGTGTGAGAAGTGTGTGTAGTATGTGTAGTGTGAGAAGTATAGTGTGAGAAGTGTTTGTAGTATGAGTAGTGTGAGCAGTTGAGTGTGTGTGTGTGTGTGTGTGTGTAGTATAAGTAGTGTGAACAGTATAGTGTGAGTAGTGTGTATAGTATGTGTAGTGTGAGCAGTATAGTGCGAGTAGTGTGTGTAGTGTGAGCAGTATAGTGCGTGTGTAGTATGTGTAGTGTGAGCAGTATAGTGCGAGTAGTGTGTGTAGTATGTGTAGTGTGAGCAGTATAGTGTGAGTAGTGTGTGTAGCATGTGTAGTGTGAGCAGTATAATGTGAGTAGTGTGTGTAGTATGTGTAGTGTGAGCAGTATAGTGCGAGTAGTGTGTGTAGTATGTGTAGTGTGAGAAGTATAGTGTGAGTAGTGTGTGTAGTATGTGTAGTGTGAGCAGTATAGTGCGAGTAGTGTGTGTAGTATGTGTAGTGTGAGCAGTATAGTGTGAGTAGTGTGTGTAGCATGTGTAGTGTGAGCAGTATAATGTGAGTAGTGTGTGTAGTATGTGTAGTGTGAGCAGTGTGTGTAGTATGTGTAGTGTGAGAAGTATAGTATGATAAGTGTTTGTAGTTTGTGTAGTGTGAATAGTATTGTGCGAGTAGTGTTGTGTAGTGTGAGCAGTATAGTGTGAGAAGTGTGTGTAGTATGTGTAGCATGAGCAGTATAGTGTGAGAAGTGTTTGTAGTATGAGTAGTGTGAGCAGTTTAGTGTGTGTGTGTAGTATAAGTAGTGTGAACAGTATAGTGTGAGTAGTGTGTATAGTATGTGTAGTGTGAATAGTATAGTGTGTGTAGTATGTGTAGTGTGAACAGTATAGTGTGAGTAGTGTTTGTAGTATGTGTAGTGTGAACAGTATAGTGTGAGTAGTGTTTGTAGTATGTGTAGTGTGAACAGTATAGTGTGAGTAGTATGTGTAGTGTGAACAGTATAGTGCGAGAAGTGTTTGTAGCGTGAACAGTATAGTGTGAGAAGTGTTTGTAGTGTGTGTAGTGTGAACAGTATAGTGTGTGTAGTATGTGTAGTGTGAACAGTATAGTGTGAGTAGTGTTTGTAGTATGTGTAGTGTGAACAGTATAGTGCATGTAGTGTGTGTGTAGTGTGAACAGTATAGTGCCAGTAGTGTGTGTAGTATGTGTAGTGTGAGCAGTAAAGTGCCAGTAGTGTGTGTAGTATGTGTAGCATGAGAAGTATAGTGTGAGTAGTGTGTAGTATGTGTAGCGTGAGCAGTATAGTGCGAGTAGTGTGTGTAGCGTGAGCAGTATAGTGTGAGTAGTGTGTAGTATGTGTAGCGTGAGCAGTATAGTGTGAGTAGTGTGTGTAGCGTGAGCAGTATAGTGCGAGTAGTATGTGTAGTGTGAGCAGTATAGTGTGTGTAGTGTGAGCAGGATAGTGCGTGTAGTATGTGTAGCGTGAGAAGTATAGTGTGAGAAGTGTTTGTAGTATGTGTAGTGTGAACAGTATAGTTTGAGAAGTGTTTGTAGTATGTGTAGTGTGCGCAGTATAGTGTGTGTAGTATGTGTAGTGTGAGCAGTATAGTGTGTGTGTGTGTGTGTGTGTGTGTGTAGTATGTGTAGCGTGAGCAGTATAGTGTGAGTAGTGTGTGTCGTATGTATAGTGTGTACAGTATAGTGCCAGTAGTATGTGTAGTATGAACAGTATAGTACATGTAGTATGTGTAGTGTGAACAGTATAGTGCCAGTAGTGTGTGTAGTATGTGTAGTGTGAACAGTATAGTGCCAGTAGTGTGTGTATGTGTGTGTGAACAGTATAGTGCCAGTAGTGTGTGTAGTATGTGTAGTGTGAACAGTATAGTGTGTGTAGTATGTGTAGCGCGAGAAGTAGTGTGAGTAGTGTGTGTAGCATGTGTAGCGTGAGCAGTGAGCAGTATAGTGCGAGTAGTGTGTGTGTAGCGTGAGCAGTGTGTATAGTATGTGTAGTGTGAACAGTATAGTGCCAGAAGTGTGTGTAGTATGTGTAGTGTGAACAGTATAGTACCAGTAGTGTGTGTAGCGTGAGCAGTATAGAGTGAGAAGTGTTTGTCGTATGTATTGTGTGAACAGTATAGTGTGTGTAGTGTGAGCAGTATAGTGCGAGTAGTGTGTGTAGCATGAGAAGTAGTGTGAGAAGTGTTTGTAGTGTGTAGTGTGAACAGTATAGTGTGTGTAGTATGTGTAGTGTGAACAGTATAGAGTGTGTAGTATGTGTAGCGTGAGAAGTATAGTGTGAGAAGTGTTTGTAGTATGTGTAGTGTGAACAGTATAGTGTGCGTAGTGTGTGTAGTATGTGTAGTGTGAGAAGTATAGTGTGAGAAGTGTTTGTAGTATGAGTAGTGTGAGCAGTTGAGTGTGTGTGTGTGTGTGTGTGTGTGTGTGTGTGTGTGTGTGTGTAGTATAATGTAGTGTGAACAGTATAGTGTGAGTAGTGTGTAATAGTATGTGTAGTGTGAGCAGTTTAGTGCGAGTAGTGTGTGGTAGTGGGGCAGTATAGTGCGTGTGTAGTATGTGTAGTGTGAGCAGTATAGTGTGAGTAGTGTGTGTAGCATGTGTAGTGTGAGCAGTATAATGTGAGTAGTGTGTGTAGTATGTGTAGTGTGAGCAGTATAGTGCGAGTAGTGTGTGTAGTATGTGTAGTGTGAGAAGTATAGTATGATAAGTGTTTGTAGTTTGTGTAGTGTGAATAGTATTGTGCGAGTAGTGTTGTGTAGTGTGAGCAGTATAGTGTGAGAAGTGTGTGTAGTATGTGTAGCATGAGCAGTATAGTGTGAGAAGTGTTTGTAATATGAGTAGTGTGAGCAGTTTAGTGTGTGTGTGTGTGTGTGTGTAGTATAAGTAGTGTGAACAGTATAGTGTGAGTAGTGTGTATAGTATGTGTAGTGTGAATAGTATAGTGTGTGTAGTATGTGTAGTGTGAACAGTATAGTGTGAGTAGTGTTTGTAGTATGTGTAGTGTGAACAGTATAGTGTGAGTAGTATGTGTAGTGTGAACAGTATAGTGCGAGAAGTGTTTGTAGGTGAACAGAGTGTAGCGTGAACAGTATAGTGTGAGAAGTGTTTGTACTGTGTGTAGTGTGAAACGTATAGTGTGTAGTATGTGTAGTGTGAACAGTATAGTGTGAGTAGTGTTTGTAGTATGTGTAGTGTGACAGTATAGTGCATGTAGTGTGTGTGTAGTGTGAACAGTATAGTGCCAGTAGTGTGTGTTAGTATGTGTAGTGTGAGCAGTAAAGTGGCAGTAGTGTGTGTAGTTGTGTAGCATGAGAAGTATAGTGTGAGTAGTGTGTAGTATGTGTAGCGTGAGCAGTATAGTGCGAGTAGTGTGTAGTAGCGTGAGCAGTATAGTGTGAAGTATGTGTAGCGTGAGCAGTATAGTGTGAGTAGTGTGTGTAGAGGTGAGCAGTATAGTGCGAGTAGTATGTGTAGTGTGAGCAGTATAGTGTGTGTAGTGTGAGCAGGATAGTGCGTGAAGTATGTGTAGCGTGAGAAGTATAGTGTGAGAAGTGTTTGTAGTATGTGTAGTGTGAACAGTATAGTTTGAGAAGTGTTTGTAGTATGTGTAGTGTGCGCAGTATAGTGTGTGTAGTATGTGTAGTGTGAGCCGTATAGTGTGTGTAGTGTGAGCAGTATAGTGTGTGTGTGTGTGTGTGTGTGTGTGTGTGTAGTATGTGTAGCGTGAGCAGTATAGTGTGAGTAGTGTGTGTCGTATGTATAGTGTGTACAGTATAGTGCCAGTAGTATGTGTAGTATGAACAGTATAGTACATGTAGTATGTGTAGTGTGAACAGTATAGTGCCAGTAGTGTGTGTAGTATGTGTAGTGTGAACAGTATAGTGCCAGTAGTGTGTGTAGTATGTGTAGTGTGAACAGTATAGTGCCAGTAGTGTGTGTAGTATGTGTAGTGTGAACAGTATAGTGTGTGTAGTATGTGTAGCGTGAGAAGTAGTGTGAGTAGTGTGTGTAGCATGTGTAGCGTGAGCAGTATAGTGCGAGTAGTGTGTGTGTAGCGTGAGCAGTTGAGTGTGAGTAGTGTGTATAGTATGTGTAGTGTGAACAGTATAGTGCCAGAAGTGTGTGTAGTGTGAACAGTATAGTACCAGTAGTGTGTGTAGCGTGAGCAGTATAGAGTGAGAAGTGTTTGTCGTATGTATTGTGTGAACAGTATAGTGTGTGTAGTGTGAGCAGTATAGTGCGAGTAGTGTGTGTAGCATGAGAAGTATAGTGTGAGAAGTGTTTGTAGTGTGTAGTGTGAACAGTATAGTGTGTGTAGTATGTGTAGTGTGAACAGTATAGAGTGTGTAGTATGTGTAGCGTGAGAAGTATAGTGTGTGAGAAGTGTTTGTAGTATGTGTAGTGTGAACAGTATAGTGTGAGTAGTGTTTGTAGTATGTGTAGTGTGAGCAGTATAGTGTGTGTAGTATGTGTAGTGTGAGCAGTATAGTGTGTGTGTGTGTGTGTGTGTGTGTGGTGTGTGTGTAGTACGTGTAGCGTGAGCAGTATAGTGTGTGTAGTATGCGTAGTGTGAACAGTATAGTGCAAGTAGTGTGTAGTATGTGTAGTGTGAGCAGTAGTGCGAGCAGTATAGTGTAAGTAGTGTGTAGTATGTGTAGTGTGAACAGTATAGTGTGAGTAGTGTGCAGTATGTGTAGTGTGAGCAGTATAGTGCGAGTAGTGTGCAGTATGAGTAGTGTGAGCAGTATAGTGCGAGTAGTGTGTAGTATGTGTAGTGTGAACAGTATAGTGTGAGTAGTGTGCAGTATGTGTAGTGTGAGCAGTATAGTGCGAGTAGTGTGCAGTATGAGTAGTGTGAGCAGTATAGTGCGAGTAGTGTGTAGTATGTGTAGTGTGAGCAGTATAGTGCGAGTAGTGTGCAGTATGAGTAGTGTGAGCAGTATAGTGCGAGTAGTGTGTAGTATGTGTAGTGTGAGCAGTATAGTGCGAGTAGTGTGTAGTATGTGTAGTATGAGCAGTACGCGATTGCAAACACAGCCTGCGGCCGCAGCACATCAGCACTCACCCTGAATGAACTGTATGGGTCGGATGAATAGTATCAGATGAGTTGGGTTGAGCTGCACGTTTCAGTGGCAACACACACAAGACCTCAGGTGTCTTCAACAGAACACTCCACTTCCTGTTTCAGCTCATCTTTGAGCTAAGGATGTGTTTCCTGTCCGCGCTGCTTTTAGCTCTTTCTAAGCACTTTCAACACTCACTTCCTCAAACGCGTCCGCTGCACAACACAAGAGTTTCCCTCATTCATCTGGGTTCATCTGCAGCTGTGTGAATATCAAGTGTGCCGTCAGACGCTGGAGCTATAGAGCGAGAACAGATCTCACACACAGACACACACACGCTCAAACACACATGCTCACACGCACACACACACACGCACGCTCACACGCACACACACACTAGTGCTGAGCTTTCAATTTAACTCAACTCTTACCAAAGTACATTTGAAACAAAAAAATGAACTGCAGCCGTGTTTTCAGAGCGTGCATTTTTGACTGGAGTTCAACATGGTTGTATGTTTATGTAGTGAATATTTCAGTTGGAAAATTTCACACACAATTTCATTATTACAAATGTCATAATTTGTATACGCCTTTCTGAGTTTATGTACTAAATATTAAGTCCAAATAAATAAGTAAATGATATAATACAATACATAAATTAATATCACAAGACAAAATGCAGGCATCACTTTGAAACGGACTGCATCACAGTTATGGCAATTATTATTAATAAATTAATTTGTAAAATTAAATTCAATCAATCACCAAGCACAACTTCAGCCATCATCATAATCACTTGTGTTTGAAACATTGATGAGAAAGTACGACTGATATTGTCTTTCTGAAGCTGATGATATCTATTAATATATAATTATATATGTCATAAAAACAGGTCAATTTTATGAAATTGAGATTTATGCATCATCTGAAAGCTAAATAAATAATATTTCCATTGATGTATGGTTTGTTATGATTGGACAATATTTAATAATCAGGAATCTGAGGGTGCAAAAAAATCTAAATATTGAGAAAATCATCTTTAAAGTGTTTAAATTAAGTTCTTAGCAATGCATATTACTAATCAAAAATTAAGTTTTGATATATTTATGGTACAAATATCTTCATGGAACATGATCTTAATATATAATGATTTTTGTCATAAAATAAAAATGATAATTTTGACCCATACGATGTATTATAAATATAGCTGTGCTGCTTATGACTGTGTTTGTGTTCCAGGGACACAAATATTATCAATATCAGATATCAACTGACATGTATTACTGAGATCTACAATACTTTAATCAAAACAAATGAGATCTATTAAATATGTTGTAAATTATTGCCATGTTTCCGATTCAGTCATAAGAATAATCTAGCATATTTGGGGGCAATATTAAATGAAGAAACGCAAATATGTCATGATCGAAGAGTAAGTCTGGTTCTGTGTTGTTATGCTAATGTTTCTGAAGCAGAACCGCTTCAGAACCGACTACCGGTCCATAATAACACTGACACACACACACACACACACACCTGTCTCGGCTGATCTCTTCATGTTTAAATCACACGCGTCTGTTACAGCTGTCATTATTAATAAAGCGATTTGTCGGTTCGGCTCGGTTCGGGACTCACCTCAGCAGCAGCTCAGCTCGGCTCGGCTCAGTTCGGCTCTCGTCACATCCCGAAGCTTCGGGTCATACCGTCGTTTGGTCCGGCCGGTACCGGGGCTCGTTAGTGCTCTAGCTCGACTGCGCGGAACGACCGTCGCCGCTGTGCTCCGCCATCACGGACAGAACGCGAGCTCGAGACTCCGCGCAGCTGCAGACGCGACGTGCCGACTGACGCCTAGCGGCGCGGAGCCGCATTACAACAACCGCACTCACCGAGACAGGAACGCGCGGCAGCGGCTTCTGATCGCTCTGATTATCAATATGATCATTTTAATCGTTTTATTAATCAGTAACTTAACTCTATCCGCGTCGTTATTGAGATTCTCGCGCGCTTCTGAAGTGACGCATGACGCCGTCACGTGACACTTCTCTCAGCGCGCCTGAAGGCGCATCAGTCTTAGTTGTTTATGATTATTAACAAGGATTTAAAATTAATTTTATATATTTGTCCAAACGCCAATCTTCCATTAGCATGTCAGGAACGGATTTTTGGCGTTATAATATATTTAAATCATATCACAAATCTCTAATAAGTCAAAAACGTAAATATTGTGAAATATACTCATTTTAAACCGCCGTTTTCTGTATGAATATCTGTTCAATTATTTATTTATGTGATAAAAGCTGAATTTTCAGCTCATTTGAACTGTCTATTTATCAAAGATTACTGAAAACGTCTAGACAAAATATTAAGCTGCAAAAAAACGGTTTTTAACGCGGATAATAATTTTTAATAATTGAGCAGCAAATAAGCATATTACGATTTCTGAAGATCACGTGACACTTAAGACTGCAGTAATGATTCTGAAAATACAGCTTTGATCACCGAAATAAATTACAGTTTAACACATATTCGCATAGAAAAAAGCTGATATACATTGAAATAATATTTAGCTATTTTTACTGTATTTGTACATTAAATAACTGCTGCAGTGATGTACAGAAAATACTTTAAAAAATCATAATATTTCCAAACTTTTGACTAGTACTCTCATGTGTAAAATGAAGAAATGACGTCACAGAGTCCGATGCATATTTTCACTTAAACTCTTTATTTTTCTGTAAAATAAGGTGAAGATACAAAAAACGTTCAGGACATTATTTACAACATACACGGTTTCCCTGCTTATCAAAACAACAAAAATGAAGAGCAACAGTCATAAAAGTACATCTTAAAATAGAATGCGCATATTTCGTTTCTTTTCATACCTAGACAAAAGCTAGGCTTATATAACACAGTGAAGAGCTCAAAGCATGACACGAACCGATAATAACATTAAAATACATTAATATTTCAAAACAAACCCTCACTTTTCTGAACAGATTCATGTCTAATGTGTATAAAAACAGGTGTACTGTTCATCACAGATTGAATTATTAATTGATTCTGCTCCAGCATGTGGTTTAATTAACACTCATTTACCCGCACACAGTAACCGGACTCGATGTTTTACTAGCAGCGTCCGGCGCCGAGTCCAACATCAGCGCTCGCTGAGACCCAGAGCCCAGAAAATCACAGCAAGACTAACCAGAAATCATCTTTTGTTTGTTTGATTAACACCAGCTTCTATGGAAGCCCGTTTCCACCACAGGATAAAACAATTATTCACTTGAGTTTACATCGAAATTCTGTTTATACCATACAATTCTGAGTTTATATCGCAGTTCTGTGTTTATATCGCAATTCTGTGTTTATACCAAACAATTCTGTTTATACCATGCAATTCTGTTTATACCATGCAATTCTGTGTTTATACCAAACAATTCTGTTTATACCATGCAATTCTGTGTTTATACCAAACAATTCTGTTTATACCATGCAATTCTGTTTATACCATGCAATTCTGTTTATACCAACCAATTCTGTTTATACCATGCAATTCTGTTTATACCAACCAATTCTGTTTATACCATGCAATTCTGTTTATACCATGCAATTCTGTGTTTATACCAAACAATTCTGTTTATACATGCAATTCTGTTTATACCATGCAATTCGTTTATACCAAACAATTCTGTTTATACCATGCAATTCTGTTTATATCGCAATTCTGTTTATACCATGCAATCTGTTTATACCAAACAATTCTGTTTATACCATACAATTCTGTTTATACCATGCAATTCTGTTTATATCGCAATTCTGTTTATACCAAACAATTCTGTTTATATCGCAATTCTGTTTATATCGCAATTCTGTTTATACCATGCAATTCTGTTTATACCAAACAATTCTGTTTATACCATGCAATTCTGTTTATACCATGCAATTCTGTTTATATCGCAATTCTGTTTATACCATACAATTCTGTTTATACCATGCAATTCTGTTTATATCGCAATTCTGTTTATACCATACAATTCTGTTTATACCATACAATTCTGTTTATATCGCAATTCTGAATTATTATATCTCGTAATTCTGACTTTATATCTCACAATAATATTTTTTTAATTCTGTTTATAATGTAATTCTTCGTTTCTTACAATTACGACTTTTTTCTCAATTCTGATTTGTGAGAAAAAAAGTCATAATTGTGAGATTAAAAGTTATAATTACCAGTTTAAGTTTTTTATTCCATGGCGGAAACCAGCTTCCAAAAGCTTCGGACTCTTCTGAATTATTGTTATAATGTGTTTGATAAAATGCCCATGAGATCCACAAATCTATTTGTAATGAAAACTGATTCTTTTCAGAATCTCAAACATATATATATATATTTATCTTTTTTTGTGATATTACTTTAAGACAGTTCAGCCCATTAACCCAGTAAAATCAATGCATGTCATGAGAATTTGGGCGACAAAAAAAAAAT
>JAPDDN010000325.1:0-2500 GCA_027422405.1 Ptychobarbus kaznakovi | reverse complement strand
TGTGTGTGTGTGTGTTGGCATGGATGTTACAGTGTGTGTGTGTGTGTGTGTAATAAAGAACCTTGAACCTATATGGACCCCTGTGTGTTCTCTGAAGTATCCTGTAAAAGGATCACTCACGTTGTACAGGTCCAGATCTGCGCTGAGAGCCGCACTGATCTGGTTCTGCGGCTCGGACCGGGTCTGCGAGGCGTCTGCAGACCTGTAACTCGCCGGGTTCTGGTTCTGGTTCTGTCCGGGGCTCGGCTGCATCTGGAAGGTCTTCTGCAGGTTCTGCATGTTGTGCAGGTGAAGACCCAGACCCTGCTGCTGCTGCTGGACAAACGAACACGCAGACGCCCGCTGATCCGCCTGCAGCCTGCTGGTGTCCAGAGCCACACCCTGAGACACAGACGGACGGAGAAGAAGCACCTGAAGTCTGGAGCAATATCCAGTGAGAGAGAGTGTGTGTGTGTGTGTGTGTGTGTGTGTGTGAGAGTGTGTGAGAGAGAGCATGTGTGTGTGTGTGTGTGTGTGTGTGTGTGTGTGTGTGTGTGTGTGTGTGTGTGTGAGTGTTTATCTGTGTGATGGAGCTGAGGGTGGAGGAGGTGTGGTGAGTTGTGTGTGTGTGTGTGTGTGTGTGTAAGAGAGCGAGAGGAGAGAGTGTGTGTGTGTTTACCTGTGTGATGGAGCTGAGGGTGGAGGAGGTGTGTGAGTGTGTGTGTGTTGTGTGAGTGTTTACCTGTGTGATGGAGCTGAGGGTGGAGGAGGTGTGTGAGTGTGAGTGTGTGTGGTGTGTGTGTGTGTGTGTGTTGTGTGTGTGTGTGTGAGTGTTTACCTGTGGATGAGCTGAGGGTGGAGGAGGTGTGTGAGTGTGTGTGTGTGTGTTTACCTGTGTGATGGAGCTGAGGGTGGAGGAGGTGTGTGAGTGTGTGTGTGTGTGTGTGTGTGTGTGTGAGTGTTTACCTGTGTGATGGAGCTGAGGGTGGAGGAGGTGTGTGAGTGTGTGTGTGTGTGTGTGTGTGAGTGTTTACCTGTGTGATGGAGCTGAGGGTGGAGAAGGTGTGTGAGATGTGTGTGTGTGTGTGTTGGGTGTGTGTGTGTGTGGGTGTGTGTGTGTTAGTGTTTACCTGTGTGATGGAGCTGAGGTGGAGGAGGTGTGTGTGTGTGTGTGTGTGTGTGTGTGTGTGTAAGTGAGCGAGAGAGAGTGAGTGTGGGTGTGTGAGTGTGTGTGTGTGTGTGTGTGTGTGTTACCTGTGTGATGGAGCTGAGGGTGGAGGAGGTGTGTGAGTGTGTGTGTGTGTGTGTGTGTTTACCTGTGTGATGGAGCTGAGGGTGGAGGAGGTGGGGGAGAACTGCTTGGGGTGATGTCTGCGTGTGTCTGCAGGAAGGGTCACCAGGGTCAGCTGCGCTCGTCTGCGCGGGGATGAGTTCGTCTGCGGCTGCAGCGCAGAGAAGGAGCCGCTGAGGGAGGAGTTACTGTGTGACGACTGCAGTGACTGGCTGCTGAGCGATGACCTCAGCGAGGGGGAGGAGCTCAACGACGACCGAAGTGAGGGGTTACTCAGAGACGAGTGCAGGGAGGCGGAGCTCAGCGAGTTGAGGAACGAGTGAGCGCTGAGAGACGATTGGATGTTGGGGTTGCTAAGCGACGACTGGAGGGAGGGGTTACTGGACGTGCCCTGCAGAGACTGCAGCAGACCTGCAGAAACACAAACACATGCAAAAATCACCATATCTGAAAATAACAACGTCTTCTGTTTCATAAAACGAGTGAACCGACTCGTCTTCCTCACCACACCCATCTCAGATCATGTGACACGACTCACTGGATTGTGATTGGTCTATGGCAGCAGTCTGATAGTTTTGCATAATCAAGTCAAATTTAAATATTCACATCGTGTTAAAGCAGCTTTGGAGAAAATCATAATGCTAACTAAATTTAATCTGATTAATTACATGATGTGTTGATTAATCAATCGCACATCAGAATCGATATCGTTCCATAAAAATGCAAATCAATTTTTTTTTACCCAGCCCTAATTATTTATGCAACATTGAATCAACATGTTTTTCTCATCACAACTCAATAATGACTAATATTTAGTGCCGTCTATCGATTAATCGCATCCAAAATACAAGTTTGTTTACATAAGATACGTGTATATATACACATGCATGTATATATTTCAGAAAAGTGTATTAATTCATCCCACTCGCAAAAAACAGATTCAGTATTCATCAAAATGAATTAAAACAGTGAAATGCAAACTCAGAATATGAATATCAGAATACATTTTATTAACGATGTGTTTGCTGCTGACCTTTGATGATCCAGTTCAACCATACTAATAAGCAAAAATTACTTTACATAAACTAACAATTGTGCTTGATTGCTTTTTAATTGCTGAAGAGTGTTCTGTACAACTTCTTCTGTACAGACGTGATTTACTCTTCTTCAGTCTGAGTTTTATTCATTACACTTTTTGATGTGAAAGGCTTTTATATTTGCTATAAAATA
>JAPDDN010000448.1:0-76443 GCA_027422405.1 Ptychobarbus kaznakovi | reverse complement strand
CTCTGGCAGATAAGTCAGATTGCCCTTCAGATTGGGTAATGAATCTACTTTATCAAAGCCCTGTATGGCCACTTGCCTCTTACCTCTTGCCAAATCTACTGCTGTAGAGAGAAAGATTTGGCTGCCACAACTCCAAACTCCATCCTTCTGTTTACAACATTTGTTCATTTTCCATTCTCATGTCCTTTTAAATCATACTGCACTGTATACTGTACACTAGCAAGAGACTACCAGAATTTAGCATGGCAATACCATGTTTTTTTCAGTGTTTACAATAGCTTTACAATAGCTAATTTTGGTACAATAGCAACTTTTTTACATAAATATAGTTTAAATTTGTTTGTTTGTTATCATTTAATGTAAATACCATGGTGCATGAATGTAGCAATTGCTCATTAAATAAAAATATTTTGACACTTAAAGTCGATTTGAATTCCAATTTGCAATCTATATTACTTAAATGTAGGACAACACTTGATTTTATCCATTGCAAATTGCTTGGATTGTAACAAGTAGCTGCTAATAGTACAGAATTAATCCAGAATGAATTTCAGTTTGCTAAAGACAATGTCTAAAATGGCTGTTGGTTTGGTTATTGGTTAATATACAATAGTCTGCTCACCTTAAGTGATATCAGTGATAGCATATCTTTTTAGAGAGCAAGATTGAAGAATTTGATTAAAGATCATGAAAATGAAATTTTGCAATGGCGTGAATTTATCTAGTTTTTTACCCTAACTCATTTACCCAAACTCAAGGTGGGTCGGTATTGTATAGTATATGTATAGTATATTGTATAGTATTATATTACTATAGCCAATAGCGAGAGTTTGGGGCGTGGCTACTTTAGCAGGCTGAGCCAGTTTATGTTTAGGCAGTTTAGAAGGTCATTCAGATTCTGTTAAAGAAGTGCAAGCCTAAATTCAAAGACTTGCCAAATTACATAGAGACAGTCAATGTGAATGGGGTAAAGAAGGGTAAAAATTGGCAGTCTTTTTATGAAATGGAGGAGTTTGATGGGGTGTTTGGGTTTCAGCCGATACGACGGAATTGCAGAGTTTCTTCTCGACAGGTAAGGTGAACTTAAAGCTAAATATTGGACCTTTACTCAAACTAACATACTTTCACCTTTTGAGACATGACTTAACTTTTCTAGACCCCTAAGAGCTGTGTTTGTGATGTTTAAAGTCGAGACACTCTGAAGGGACGTTTGCAAAGGTTGTTTGCAAAATGCTTTAATTTTGTTGTTCTGTTAACATTAGAAACTGCCCTACTGTTTAAGCCTTACTTACTATACTGAACAAAATTATAAACGCAACACTGTTGTTTTTGCCCCCATTTTTCATGAGCTGAACTCAAAGATCTAAGACTTTTTCTATGTGCACAAAAGGCCTATTTCTCTCAAATATTGTTCACAATTCTGTCTAAATCTGTGTTAGTGAGCACTTCTCCTTTGCCGAGACAATCCATCCACCTCAGAGGTGTGGCATCTCAAGATGCTGATTAGACAGCATGATTAATGTTCAGGTGTGCCTTAGGCTGGCCACAATAAAAGGTCACTCTAAAATATGCAGTTTATCACACAGCACAATTCCACAGATGTCACAAGTTTTGAGGGAGCGTGCAATTGGCATGCTGTCTGCAGGAATGTCCAACAGAGCTGTTGCCCGTGAATTAAATTTTCATTTCTCTACCATAAGCTGTCTCCAAAGAGAATTTGGCAGTACATCCAACCAGCCTCACAACCGCAGACCACATGAAACCACATCAGCCCAGGACCTCCACATACAGCATCTTCACCTCCAAGATGGTCTGAGACCAGCCACCCAGACAGCTGCTGCAACAATCGGTTTGCTTAACCAAATAATTTCTGCACAAACTGTCAGAAACCGTCTCAGGGAAGCTCATCTGCATGCTCGTCATCCTCATCGGGGTCTCGACTTGACTGCAGTTCGTTGTCGTAATCGACTTGAGTGGGCAAATACTCACATTCAATGGCATCTGGCACTTTGGAGAGGTGTTCTTTCATCGGAATTGAAGTTGTTTAATTGAGAATCCGGTTTTACACCCTTGTACTGGGCCACAGATGGCAGACAGCGTGTATGGCGTCGTATGGGTGAGCGGTTTTCTGATGTCAACATTGTGGATTGAGTAGCCCATGGTGGCGGTGGGGTTATGGTATGGGCAGGCGTATGTTGTGGACAATGAACACAGGTGCATTTTATTGATGGTATTTTGAATGCACAGAGATACCGTGAGGAGATCTTGAGGCCCATTGCATCCACGACCATCACCTCATGTTGTAGCATGATAATGCACGGCCCATGTTGCAAGGATCTGTACACAATTCCTGGAAGCTGAAAACATCCCAGTTCTTGCATGGCCAGCATACTCAGTGGACATGTCACCCATTGAGCATGTTTGGGATGCTCTGGATCGGCGTATATACGACAGCGTGTTCCAGTTCCTACCAATTCCACTTTCCAGCCTACTACCAATATCCCAATTCCCACAGGCCACAATCAACAACCTGTTCAACTCTATGCGAAGGAGATGTGTTGTTTGCCACTGCGTGAGGCAAATGGTGGTCACACCAGATAGATACTGACTGGTTTTCGGACCCCCCCAACCCCCCCCCCCCATACAGTAAAACTGCACATTTTAGAGTGGCCTTTTATTGTGGCCAGCCTAAGGCACACCTGTGCAATAATCATGCTGTCTAATCAGAATCTTGATATGCCACACCTGTGAGGTTGATGGATTATCTCGGCAAAGGAGAAGTGCTCACTAACACAGATTTAGACAGATTTGTGAACCTTATTTGAGAGAAATAGGCCTTTTGAGTACATAGAAAAAGTTTTAGATCTTTGAGTTCAGCTCATGAAAAATGGGGGCAAAACAAGTGTTGCGTTTATGATTTTGTTCAGTGTACAAGGGAAGAGACTCATAGTAATTATCCTCTAACCATCAGAAAGCAGTGGTGAGATAAAGTAGTTTCCCAGTGCAATCTAAATCCTGCGTAGAAGTGCTAAATGAGTTAATTTCTTTATGTCTAAACTGATTATGTTGTGGGTCAATCTGGAGGACGCACGTTAAAATTTTAGTTTTTAGTACACTTCACCACTTCAACACTACAAAATAATCGAAGAATCATGTAAAACCCAGTATCCTTCATATTATTATTTGTGACATTCAAAAAACAAATTGATATATTAATTACATGTATGAAACAAATTTCAAAACAGTATCTTAAATGTTTCCTAACTTCATTAAACATTTACATTTTTATTAACCTTTTAATATTTTGTATTAAACATAGACCTTTACATTTATTACAAATGTTTAATTCCTGCTTTAGTAGGCTCATTTTGTAAATGTAAATTATTTAAACTATTTAAACAAGCACAAACTAGGTGCTTAATCAAAATATGATTGGCCACATTTTCAAAATCATATGATTATGTTTGCCGATCTGTGCAAGTGTATCTTTATTTATAAAGATATTGTTCTCCCTCAAAACCTCGGTTCCAAACAAACTCTGGTACGGTTAAATGGATGAACCAATTAATTGATGGCCTTAACACACGTGTGGTTTTGTTTACAATTTCTGGTTCACTTGCAAAAAGAGCAGTGTGAAAGCGAACCGCACCAAAAAAAAAAAATCTACATTGCATTTGCTCCGGACCAAAGCAAGTGAACTAGCGGAATCTCCTGGTGTGAATACACCCATAATTTTTGCCGTGTGCACCTTTGCACTGGTGCTGACGCGGCGAGTATAAACCAGGCTTAAGTAGCTTGCAGCATCGCTTACTAGTGTCCAAATAGTTTTGTGCTGCATCTAAAATGTAATAATAATTGACTTTGCCACCATTAAAAGTAAGTTATATATCAGGGATATTCAAATCTGGACCATTCCTGCAGAGTTTAGCTCTAACCCTAATCAAACACACCTGAGCATGCTAATCAGTCTTCAAGATCATTAGAAAATCACAGGTAGGTGAGTTTGATCAGGGTTGGAGTTAAACTGCAGCAGATCGGACCTACAGGGAAAGATTTGAGGAACCCTGTTCTATATGGTATGCATGTGTGAAGTATGAATGCAGATGGGTACTACATCGGCCATGTTGGAATTGTCATGTGACCTACATCGCTTCACTACCATAACTTCTCTCACTTTGTCTCATGTGTCCATTGGGTGCACACTTCAGAATCTCGCTCACCTACTGTTTTTTTAATGCAAATTTGTTTTGTTAGTATTTTAAATACTACTGTTTCATCATTTCAAACATTTTTTTACATAGTTTGCATCAAAATACATTCTCTCACGCCCTCCATCCTATTTTGCTGTCTTGATGTGAGGAATATTTCACATTTGTTTTGCCATATGGAGTTATTGATAAAAAAAGAAGAAAAAAAAATATATCATTAGAATGAGACAATATCTGATCTTTTGTTTGGTAGACAGTTTATATGTCGTTGAACTGAAATGTTCATTTCAGCGAGGGAGAGTGTATTATACAGTATATTGCAGTTCTTACAATACAAATGACAAAACAAAACATTGTATTTACTCAGCAAAATCAATGTTTTTCTTACAGTTGGCACTATGCAAGTGTTATTTTTGGTTAATTTTTTACTTCAGGGGTGAGAACACATTCATTTTTAAATACATTGACATAAATAAATGTTGCTTATTATCCACTACATTGTTGATTATTTCAGCTGTGTAACGCAGGCAGCTCAATACTGAACTATTAATTGTAACCAATGGGGAGTACTCAACCTCATGACTGACACCTTGGGGGGAGGCGGGCCATATGGCCTCTGGGCACAAGGTTGTGGCACATACCGGCAGAGCCATACAGAGCACAGCACTGGCATTGGCCGATGCCATAGAAGGGTTCTGAGTAGAAGTCTTCACACACATATACACACACACTGGCATATTTTTTCTGCTAATTAACCTGCTGTATTCTCTCATTAAATTGTGCGCTCTAATGGAGGGAGGGTTGGGAGGTTTTGTGACAACTGCTGTCCCTGCGAGAACAGATTTTTGAAACACTTCCTCATTCTGCACCCTCCCTCGATCCTCCTGTCACATTTCCCCCTACGTTACTCCGTTTCTATCTTTCTCACACCCAGAATTTGTCAAGTAATTAATTTTCTCCATATACCGTATTAGCGAAGACCTGTACATAAGCTTTAATTAAGGTTAAAAGGAAGTGGCAGGAAATTATATATTGTAAAATGGCTTAAACATATTGAACCTTTTTTTCATGAAAATTACAGTATAATCAATAATCAGTCGAATTTCACAATTCTCAACATCAAATTGGATGCCACAGTAAAACAAATATCATATGGAACACATACACATTCTATTTAAGAAGTGAAATTATAATACAAGTAACTAATTTAATTAAATTAATGAAATGAAATGTTTCTTTCAAGTATAAACAACAACATATAAGTAAAGTCTTGCTTGCACCTGGAAAGATAATTACAAACATAATTATAATGCTAACTAGTATACACACCAACGTAAAATAACATAGCTTAAAACTCAAAATAAAGGTTATCCATCTATAGTTCCATCTTTAACATTTCTAAAATGTGTCTATTGCACAAAGATGTCCTTAGTGAAAAAAAAAAATGTTTATTAAGATGTTGTTCACACTGAGCATTTTTAAATAACTTTTCACTGAAAGATTATTTGGGGAACCCAATTTGGTTCTTCAGCTGGACATTTTTTAAAATAAATAATAATGAAATAAATATTGTTTCTCTGCGGGATTATCATTATAATTGTGTGGACTTCCCTATTCTCATGTAATTAGGACAATTATTAACTTAAATTATTAAAAATAGTTTTTGTTTTTAGTGTGAATAGATCTTAAATTTGTTAGGCTGCATTTATAACTATTAGCCTGTTGGCCAGACAGAACTGATATTTTGACACTTGGTATTTTGACACCTCTTCTTCTGAAACACAAGCAGTGCATGGAAGGTTGCAGGCCTCACAAAGACTAATTTGTGCTGTTAGGGGTCTGTCTGATTGGTGAGGTATTTCTATCTTCATGGCCTCAGGGGGTCTAAACCACTGATCTATATAAATGACTGGATTGTTCCTTGTATTCTAAACTGCCGTCAGGCTGTGAAGCTACCGGAAGTATTTGAGCCACCATCTTGCTATTCCTTAACACCAGAGAGCATCATTGACTGACAGCCAAAACACTGACCTAAAATCACCCAATTTGAATCAGTCACACGTGATTAGCTTTTAGGATATGTGTATGTAAATTAATTATTACTTCAGTTGTTAGTGGGTTTGTCAGCCGACACAGGTACTGATCCGACACAAAATGTATTTATTTATGCACGTAATTATGCAGGAAATATTAAACATGAACACATATATTGTATTAAAATCAGAACTATTGCTCTATATTGTATTGCAATTCAAAGCTTACCATGCATCATCTTGGGAATAAAGCTTCATGTCTTTAAGTCCGTACCATTTGTAGTCAGCATGATTTCTCTGAAGTTATGATGTGCCACTTTCAATTTTGTGAAGCTCAATCTTGTTCTGCACATCAGAACTATATTCTTTGTTTTTACTCCTTGTGGTGAATGATTAAGGGAATTTGGCCTTTATGCTCCTTATATGTATAAGCATGTGGAACAGGAAGTCATGGATGGAAAATTTCATTATCCTAGTCACCCTGGTGTGCTAAAAAATGTAAATATGAATGGGAATATACTTCATTGATATTTTACTCATAAGAATTTCCAGGGGTGCCATCAATTGTGGCAAACATGCACTGGAGAAATAATTTCATTTTTCATCATGATATCCCCCCCCACTTTCAATTGTTTTGCTTCAATGAAAGGTTAGAATTTTTGTGATTTTATTTAATGAAAGATAAAAAAGATCAATGATGCAGATTTATTTTCACAGCCGCCTTTGCTCATATTTACCAAGGGTGCCAATATTAGTAGAGGGCACTGTATTTCAGACAGTTTCTACACACCTGATAGAAAGGTTGTCCAATGGCCTTGTTAGTAGCATAGTAGCAAGAAACTGAGGTGAATCACCCATTGAGATCTGTTTTCACGAATGTTCAGAATTTCCCATTGGGTCACACACCCCCATATGTCTAATTCTTCACCAGGGGAGCCAGAGCGGTACAGTAACACTTTTATTCATCTTTTTTTAGAAGCACTTCCTAGTGGGAATGGCTCTATGTGGCTGTTGCTCATTTTGTTGTTCACCACACTGGGAGTTATGGATGAGGTAGCTCTCTCACAGCATATGCTAACGCCACTTTTCTTTCCATCGCACGTCAGACGCCTCAGAGACATACCAGCTTAGCTTTGCTTGGAGACGGTGCCGCTCTATGAGCTTCCTCTTTGTCTCAATGATTCATCAAACAGACACGGTTCTGTCAGCCGAGGTTTCCATATTTTTCACCCTTTCAGATGTTTCCTTGGCTCTGGCAGAGAAGCAGACAGATTGCAGAGAATGATTTGTGTTGAAAATGGATACGGTGAGGAGGAAGAGGAGGAGGGGAGCAGATGGTGATGATGAGGAAGAGTGATTCATGATAACGTGAGACTGCAGTGGGGTCTTCTCCTGGCACTACCGGTGCCTGCAGCTCCTGCTGTCTCTGGGAACACTGGCAGGGTGGCTGGGGGCATCATCTATCATATATTTTCATCTTCTTTTAATTTTTTACAGTACCTCACACATCCCCCCATTCCCAAAGACTGCCCTCGTCGTGATCCATGCCCCCTCATTCATCAGCATTTTCTCTGGCTGCTCCTGTGGGCTCTGACAGATCTCCATTAGAAGAGTGAGATCTGGCACTGAGCCGAACAGGCCCTACAGGCACTCTCTCTGTTCATGAAGTCCACGATCCCTCTGCACGGGGAGGGGAGGAAGTTTCTCAGTGTGCACTGTTCCCCTTTTCTTCTGCTTTCTTTCAGCCTTGTGTGTTTGTATTTCTTGATGAAGTTTCTTTCCACCCTGTGGAAACAGAGAGGTTTGCGTCACATCACTCTGATCCCTCCTCATGGCGGGCTCTGTTAAATGCTTAAAGGAATAGTTCACCCAAATATGAAAATTCTATCATGATTTAGTCACCTTCATGTTGTTCCAAATGGTGTGTGAATTATTCAATGACTTTCAGAGAGGTCGACTTTTAAATCAGTTTCTGTCAGTAATTTCCAGGGCACAATCTGTTGAGGTTTGTATTACGCAACCTTATTGTGTTTTGGCACCTCTAGTAGAGTGAGCTAAATGCCAGCTATCCTAAAACCTTTTTTAACAAAACACTTTTTAGTATATACATATGATAAACTACTATTCTACCACTACCATAACTACATGTTTGGGTTCGGTAATATATATATATATATATATATATATGTATGTATATGTATGTTGTATATGTATATATATATATATATATATATATATATATATATATATATATAAATACCTCACCAATCAGACAGATCTCTAACAGCACAAATTAGTCTTTGTGAGGCCTGCAACATTCCTTGCACTGCTTGTGTTTCAGAAGAAGAGGTGTCAAATTACCAGGTGTAAAAATATCAGTTCTGACTCAACTCAGTAGATAAGAAGGCAATGGCGGAGTCATGGAGCTGACAAATGGAGGGACCTCTGGGTCCACCAGACTTAGTACATTCTGGACCATTTGACTGGGGAGAGAAGAGACCACTTGACTTGGGAGCTCTGACTATCAGACCTGAGACCACTGGACTTGTAATCATCAGGCTAGGGAGCACTGAAACCACTGGGTAGGGAATGTTGAGAGCACAGGATTTGGGACCTATGAACTTGAGAGTGCTGAGACCATCAGATTTGAAATCACCGGACTAGGGAAAACTGAGAGCTTTCTATTCATCAAAAAAAAATATATTTCAATAAAGTACAGCTTTGATTTTTTTTTTAATCACAATTAAGCCTTCATATAACAGGCACCTGTAACAGCTTTATACAGGTTTTTCGACTGAGGTTGCTGGCTGTTTTATTCATTCAGTTTTGAAGGGTGTTAAGACCCTCCACATCTGTGAGTGGCAGTTAATCAACCCAGCAGCGTTAGCGTTAGTGCCTCTATTCCGACCCCCCACCTCATACACCTGTGCTGCATACAGCAAGACAGCATCAGCCCAGATAGCAGAGATGCTGGGATAGACACAGAGTGATTGTATTATACTCATATCAGGGATTTGTAGGTCCTTTTCAAATTATTTATCATATTTTGTATTTATTTATTTGTATTTTTTGCAACAAAGGCTGCAAGTCTTATATATCTGGAATAATGTTGGCAACAGTCTTCATTTGAGTGAGTCTTATAAACTAATAGGGCAGCTTTATAATGCCATGTTTAGGGGGTAGAAAGTACAGCATTCTCCCAATTTTCAATTTTTTCCATTACATTGCATCAACAAATTGAGAGACCATACATTTTGTCGGTGGTAAGTTTTTAGTATCTTGATAGTTATTGTGTTGATTTGATCTTGTCACAAGCAGGCCCACATGGAATCTGTGGTTGCAGAAATGTTTGCAGATTTTCTCAGAATTAGAACACCTGTCCATCAAGTTTTCCCACCTCTTGTGCATTTGACTGGTGAAGTCAACATGGGTTGTTGGTTGCAACCCATACTGTAATCTGACACAGTACTTCCAAGTTAACAATATTCACTGAGAATAATAAAAAAAGACAAGATTTAATTTTATTATGAAAAGTGAGAGTTACATACAGTACCTGATTGGAGCCGGATAAAATGCTAATTTGCCCTATTTGGCCCTTGGTTAACATTATCCAATAGCCTGCATGGGTGATGTCAGCAGAAAATAAAAAAATATAAATAATTTCAGAGAAAGAGTTATTGCATGTTAATGTTATGTTATGTTACGTTACAGATTCTGAGAACAAGCATTTTTCTTTGGACATAGAACAGGGAGTCAAAACCGATTACCTGTTTCTATATAGTTTGATTCTGGTTGTATTTAAAAATGTTGGGTATGCTTCAATTATAAAGATGAATGAGATCCGCACTCATCTAGATTCAACCCAAAAGGCTTTTTATTGATTTAATACAAATAACCAGCTTATATTTGTTCATGAATTAAACTACACTGGTTGTGTGTTATTTGATTCACTAAAATGAAATGGCTCATAAGAGTAATTTGTTCGTGAATCAAGCTACTGGTTGTACTGTATATTTTTGATACACAAAAAAATAAACAGCAAATTAAGTAATTTGTTCATTAATCAGACTACACTGATCACATAATATGTTTTTGTACACTAAACACAAACAGCTCTTAAGATATATTTGTTCATGATTTGAGCTAATGTGGTCAAAAAGTTTGTTTTAGATTCACTAAAAAGGAGTAATTTGTTTGTGAATCTGACTGGCTGCTGGTTTTGCATGCAGCCTGTGAGATGAACTCAAGACCAGTTTTACTATTTATTATTTATCATATATTTACAAATGTTTTATTGCATCACATTAAATACAGAAAACTCACATTAACAACAAATATGTTTTTTTATTACTGTTTAAAAAAACAGGATAAATTTTGATTTAATGTTGACTATAGATAGTTTTGTTAATTTAAGCAATTACAGTGCAGTCATATCAGCTCAATTTAACACATTTACACCTTTAGCCATGTTTATATCTATTCTGCAAAATTCAACAGATTATGCTCCAAACGGCAGTGCATTACGTATTACATAAAGTTGTAGTAGTGAGCGAACTCTAACCCCGCTCTTGATAAACAACATGACAGTCAGCAAGCAGAAAAAAACATTAGCTCACTCCCTTCCCTGGTCCGAACACAGGACACTAATGGCTTATTACTGAAATAAACGTGGTTATTCCCTTTTCTATTAGTGCAGTACGAGCGTACCCCCTTTGACACACTAGATTAATGTGTGTGTTAAAGCAGCACAATTAGATAAAGGCTCCGTCCTCCAGCCACTGCTACAGAGGCAGTCAGCTAATATCTGTGCAGTGTAGCGGCATGTTTTCCTTGTTTCCTGTAAAAAAGACATATCTGGTTCCTAAATAGATTTTACCCTGCCGAATGACTCTACCAGAAAGCGATTACTGCAGGTTTGCATCGACTGATTATCCATGAGTCACTTTGAGCATTTTAGTGTACTATATTTAACCTGACTTTATTTCCACTGGTCTTTACAAGCCCACAGTTTGGCCGAGGAGGGGGCAGGCAGTATGAATGGGCGCCCAATTACCTATTACTTACCTGCTCTTAAAGTGACAGGAAAATTGCAGAGCCTGTCCATATGCTCTATTGAAGAATCAGAGGCCCGATCCAGATGCAGCCACTCAGGCGCCCTCAGGATCTGTCAACCAAACACATCAGGCCTACCTTTCCATATGCATTTCTCCTGTGCTGTTTTATTGAGGAATCATGTTTTGGGATGCAATTTCAACAAAAAGGCATCACATTCCTTAATTAGATTACACAAATCTTGTATTAAAAAAAAATTCTAGGACACATCATCCAAGCTGTGTGATTGAATTAGATTTATTCTGGATGAGATCTGTTACAAAAGTACATTCAATGTTTATTTATTTTATTTTATTTTTTTTATCCTAGCCCGAATCCTCTCTGATTAAGATCGGTCGGTTCTTTTTAAGTCGTCATCTTTGTTTATATAGCGCTTTTAACAATACAGATTGTGCCAAAGCAGCTTTACAGTATCAAATAGGAAAATAGTGTGTCAATAATGCAAAAGGACAATAGTAAACACTCAATTTTTAATTAAAGGCAGGTCATCATTGAATTCAGTGATGTTATCGTCCAGCTCAGTTTAGTTTAAATACCCTATTAACCCGAATATAAGACTATGTTTTTTCTTGGAAATAATCTGAAAAAACGCAGTCGTCTTATATTCAGGGTCTATACTTTGATATGTCAATAATACCCCCACAACAATAGTTGGCGCCAAATACACATAAAACAAGTGTGCCATGACATACGTAATGCAATGTGTTGTAAAGATCGCCAGTGAAAAAAGAAAAAGAAAAGCTTACAGTCATGACTGTCATGTTAGCCTGAAGGGACCAAACTTCCTCTGTAAGTGATTTTAAAATGCAAGACAGTATGCAGATTGGCAGTTCTCCTCTGGCCAAATGAACCAGCAGTTTGTTCCATGCTGCAGCAAATTCAGATTGTGTAGAGGACTCATCTGGTTCCCCTGGTATTGTCCCGATGTCCGTCTAGGTGATGAGTTCTTCACTGGGGATCTGTCTTTGGGGCTCATCTAGTTGTCCTGGTCTCCGCTGACATTCAGGGCTGTAGAGGTCATCTCTAGGTGCTGATCCACCATCTGGGCTGATACGGACTGGATCCGGGTGACTGCAGTGACCATCTGATCTGGATACAGACTGGATCTGGTGGCTACGGTGAGCTCAGAAAAAGAAAGAAACAGACTAATACCATATTGACCAGAATATAAGACAATGACTACGTTTATATGGACATCGATGCTCCAAATTTAATACAATTAAGACAATACTCTGATTAAGAGTCTACTGTGTAAACAGAGATCACGACATAATGTCTCTGTTGCATCCATCAGGGAACGAGGGTTACGTACATAACCGAGACATTCTGGCTGAACCCTAGTGAAAAATAAAAATACTAAAATGTATTTGAAATACATTGATTTCATGCTAACTACACTACACATATATTTACATATTTATGTACCTAATAAAAATACTGCAATTGTACTTTTGGTATACAAAGTTGCAAGGCTGTAACCACCATAGACATTGAGGAGGACAAGTCCCCCCCAATAATTAGAAATGACCAAACTGCCCCCCTCCCCTCAATATTTGAAACTTTTGCACTGATCTGCTGCACTCCACTCTGTTTTTTAGGATGATAAAATGGTTTAAAAGTTACATTTTCAGCCTGGCCTACTCAGCGAGCTAACAGCGCTCATCAATGTCAAAATAATTGCATAGTTGGCCAATCAAATCAAAGTAGGCGGGATTTATGGTTCACAGGAGCAGAGGCAGATCACGAATCATCAATTTAACATTGAAAGAGAGCAATGCAAGTTTGAAGTTGCAAATCATTTAATATTAGTGAACTATTTTATGATATAAATTTTAAATGACTGATAGCTATATCCAGTGATACAAACTACTCGACTTTTCCCCGCTCAAATATGGCTATTTTGAGAGCGAGAGAGAGAGAAAGCGAGATGAAAGTTGCATGGGTGACAGTTACCTGAGTCTGTGCATCTCTCTTTACAAACAATAAAGCTGTGAGTTTAACTTCAAAATCAGCGATTTTGAAATTTGTTCTGTCTATCAGCGTCGTTTCTGGACCCATCATTCACCATTTTTTTTACGCGTTTAAAAGAGCGCGAACGCTGCTGCAATGATGCGCCCAAACGTGACACTTTGAATTTGCGCATCCTGTAAATTACATCACGTCGGGAGCTGACTAGCAAAATAGCTACAAAAAACTTTGTATTTAAATTCAAAAAGCAATTACACTAGACCATTTGTTTAGGTTTAAAAAAAGTACTTCAGATGTGCTGATATATAGGCTATTAATAAAATACGTAGGCTAAAATCATATTTATTAATATTAATAATATGACAATATCATGGTTAATATTGGTTAAATGGGAGGGAGAAACCCTGTCCATACCCAGCTAGGAAAAAAAAATATATATATACAGGTGCATTTCAATAAATTAGAATGCTGTGGAAAAGCTTATTTCAGTTATTCAACTCAAATTGTGAAACTCTTGTATTAAATAAATTCAATGCACACAGACTGAAGTAGTTTCAGTCTTTGTTTTTTTTTTTTTTATGATTTTGGCTCACATTTAACAAAAACCCACCAATTCACTATCTCAACAAATTATAATATGGTTACATGCCAATCAGCTAATCAACTCAAAACACATGCAAAGGTTTCCTAAGCCTTCAAAATGGTCTCTCAGTTTGGTTCACTAGGCTACACAATCATGGGGAAGACTGCTGATCTGACAGTTTTCCAGAAGACAATCATTAACAACCTTCACAAGGAGGGTAAGGCACAAACATTCATTGCCAAAGAAGCGGGCTGTTCACAGAGTGCTGTATCCAAGCATGTTAACACATAGTTGAGTGGAAGGGAAAAGTGTGGAAGAAAAAGATGCACAACCAACCGAGAGAACCGCAGCCTTATGAGAATTGTCAAGCAAAATCAATTCAAGAATTTGGGTGAACTTCACAAGGAATGGACTGAAGCTGTGGTCAAGGCATCAAGAGCCACCACACACAGACGTGCCAAGGAATTTGGCTACAGTTGTCATCAGAGGCGTCTTACCTGGGCTAAGGAGAAGAAGAACTGGACTGTTTCCCAGTGGTCCAAAGTCCTCTTTTCAGATGAGATAAAGTTTTGTATTTCGTTTGAAAACCAAGGTCCTAGAGTCTGGAGGAAGGATGGGGAAGCTCATAGCCCAAGTTGCTTGAAGTCCAGTGTTAAGTTTCCACAGTCTGTGATGATTTGGGTTGCAATGTCATCTGCTGCTGTTTGTCCATTGTGTTTTTTGAAAACCAACGTCACTGCACCCGTTTACCAATACATTTTGTAGCACTTAATGCTTCCTTTTGCTGACTAGCTTTTTAAAGATGCTGATTTCATTTTCCAGCAGTATTTGGCACCTGCCCACACTGCCAAAAGCACCAAAAGTTGGTCAAATGGCCATGGTGTTGGTGTGCTTGACTGGCCAGCAAACTCACCAGACCTGAACCCCATAGAGAATCTATGGGGTATTGTCAAGAGAAAAATGAGAAACAAGAGACCAAAAAATGCAGATGAGCTGAAGGCCACTGTCAAAGAAACCTGGGCTTCCATACCACCTCAGCAGTGCCACAAACTGATCACCTCCATGCCACGCCGAATTGAGGCAGTAATTAAAGCAAAAGGAGTCCCTACCAAGTTTTGAGTTCATATACAGTAAATGAACATACTTTCTAGAAGGCCAACAATTCACTAAACATTTAGCTTTTTTATTGGTCTTATGAAGTACTCTAATTTATTGATATAGTGAATTGGTGGGTTTTTGTTAAATGTGAGCCAAAATCATCACAATTAAAATAACCAAATACTTAAATTATTAAATACTTCAGTTTGTGTGCATTAAATTTATTTAATAGACAAGTTTCACAATATGAGTTGAATTACTGAAATAAATTAACTTTTCCACGACATTCTAATTTATTGAGATGCACCTGTATATAAAAGCATTGATGTTTATTTACTGAAGTGGTATTCAGGAACTGTGAATAAATTACTGCAAAATAATCATAATTGTATCATGGCTATAATAACATCCTCAACAAACAAAACAATAGATTGCCTTAGATAAAGTTTGATTAATATGTTTTCAAGATTCAAGATCAAGATTCAAGGTTTTTATTCGTCACATACACAATTATACTGAATATAACTAGCAGTGAAATGTAAGTCAGGTCAGGTCCGCTCCATGGACAGTGCAATTATATGTAACACAAACACAAGAGAATAAACATAAATATAGGTATGAAAAAATAAAATAAAAAATAAGAATAAAATATTAAAAAGAGTAAAATATGCAATAAAATAAAATGTGCAGGACAGTATACTGTAGACTTAATAAATAATAATATAAGCAGGAGTGTGCAAGAAGAATGTGCAAACAGGTTGTACAGGGTATAAACATAGCAGCAATACGGATGATGGAGAATAATGAATATCTTACTGATTATTAAATGGAGTCACGTTGATGTTATGAGACCGAGTTTGAGTTTAGGAGCCTGATGGCCTGGAGGAAAATGCTCCTCCTAAGTCTCACGATTTTTGCCATCATGCTACGGAGGTGCTTGCCCGATGGCAGTAAAATGAAGAGATGGTTACCAGGGTGATTTGAGTCCTTGATGATTTTAGTAGCTCTGCTTTTGCAGCGTTTGAGGTAGATGTCCTGCAGAGAGGGGAGAGCAGACCCTGATATGTGCTCAGCTAAGCGCACAACTCTCAGCAGGGCTTTGCAGTCCTAATTGGAGACATTTCCATACCACACTGAGGAGTCAATACACTTTCAATGGCCCCTGAATAGAAAGTTTTCAGGATTGCTGGTGAGAGCCTGAAGTTCCTCAGCTGTCGCAGATGGTAAAGTCTTCGCCTGGCTTTCTTAACCTGTGTTTGAATGTGTGTAGTCCAAGTCAGTGTAAACCTCGGAGAGAACTTGAAGCTGCTCACCCTCTCCACAGGGTCCCACTGATCATAAGAGGAGTGTAGGGCCGTTGCTGTCTCATCCTGAAGTCCACGATCAGCTCTTTAGTTTTACTCACCTTCAGAGAGAGACAGTTGTCCTGGCACCATCATGTAAGTCTTTCTACCTCATCCAAGTATGTGGTCTCATCATTGTTGGAAATGAGGCCCAGAACCACAGTACCATCAGCAAATTTGACAATAGAAGTGGAGCTGTGAGAGGACGCAGTCGTGTGTGTAGAGAGAGTAGAGCAGGGGACTCAGGACACAACCCTCTGGGACTCCTACGTTCAGGGTGATGGAGTTGGAGGTGAACTGGCCTACTTTCACCACTCGAGGTCTGCCGGTGAGTAAATATTGAATCCAGTCGCAGAGTGAAGAGTTTAGGCTGAGGTCTGTGAGCTTTAAAAGCTAGCTTGATGGGGACTATAGTATTGAAAGCTGAGCTAGAGTCAATGAATAGCAGCCTTACATAATTCCCATTTTTGCTGTCAATGTGTGTGAGGGAAGAGTGCAGGACGTGAGAGATGGCACCATCAGTAGATCTATTTGGGGCGAAACTGAAGAGGGTCCAAAGTAACAGGGATGGAGGAGCAAATGTGGGTCTTTACAGGTCTCTCAAAAACCTTCATGACTATTGATGTGAGTTCAACTGGTCTATAGTCATTCAAGCAAGAGGGTTTATTGTTCTTAGGCAAAGGGATGATTATATATGTATTAAAGGAGGTGGAAACCACAGAGGTAGCAAGGGACTCACTAAAGATGGATGAGTACATGTACATACAGTACCGGTCAAAAGTTTGGACAAATCTCAAATTAAATGTTGTATAAATAAAAAGGTTAGGAATTACATTTGTTTCAAATGCCTTTTATTGGGGTGGTGGGCCTTCAACATTAATTTTGCCTGTGATATGAAAATGTCTAGAACCGGCCCTGTATATACACATATGTATATAGGCCTATATAAATAATGTTGACCCAAAGAATTCAAGACACGGTTATGGCCTTGCTAAGTTGCTATATAAAATCTGCTAAATTGGAGCAACAAATTTTGTACTTATTGGACTTTAATTGTGCAGAAGTATTGTTGAAATCCAACTAAATATATACATATAGGTATAATTGAATGTGCAAAAGTGGAACTATTGCAAGTTTACTTTAGGTACACTTTAAATACATTGCATTTAAAGACCAATATTATTCAAATAGCATACAATCCTCATCAATAGTGACATTCAAACACATTTTAGGCTTAATATTAAGAAAAATGCATTGTGGATAAGTACTCCAAATAAAGTAAAAAAATTTACTTTTTATATCAGTAATTCTCAAGCAATATATAAGTAAATGTTAATAGACTAAATATATTACTTTTTTAAACTAGAGAACTACTGTAAGTTTGCAGTTTTTTTAATACAGCATCCATACGTGACATACAGTATTCACTCCTGAAAATGTATGATTGTTTGACTTTTGAAGGAAAGAAAATATAAATAGTCTTCTGTTGATGTTTTATACATTGAACATATGTTATAAAATCTGTTTCATAAAAAAATACTTTGTAGGTCTGTTCAACAGTATTCCTGTGAAGTGTGGGAGTTTTGATTGAGGAAGAATCAAACTTAGTTATCCACATGTATTCACACCTCTTTCGAAAAACAGTACCTTACAACACACTGCATACCAATTAGTTCTCTCAACCTCTCTCTGATTCAGCTGTTTTCTAAAAACGAGGACATGTTAAATTAGCTAGAAGGCAGAGAGGGCTATGTGGGCGAAATATTGTTAGAACAGTCTGGCTATTCATATTTCTATATTTTTGTCTGATAGATCCAGTAATTTATGGGTATATTTAACTTCTTTAATTATAACTGCAGTCTAGGTTTTGTGATTGTGACTAATTAATACAAATTCAATGAAACTTAATGTATGAATGTATATTTATTTTGTCTACCATGACATCCATGACATTTAAAATGTTGGCTTTCCTCATTGTCCATCTATACATATACTATACCTCAATATTTTTCTTCAGAAAACAAAAACAAAAAAATAAATAAACAATCTGAGCCAGGGAAGTTTCGCAAATTTGGTTTATTTGACACAGAATGACCCAAATAGGTTTATTATGTTAAAGTAGATTGTATTTTTACAGTTCAAGTGAATGACAAAACAATTATAGAACTAAGTGCTTATTAGTAAAGATGGCAGATGACCAACTGCTAATGATATGAATGGGAATACAATTGACTTTCTTGAAGTTTCATTGAAAAATAATATCATTGATATTTTTGAAGTAATTTTAGAACACAAAATTAGACAAATATCCCATAAGATCCTGGTGGAATTGTGGGGCCTCATTTATAAAGCGTGCATACACACAGATTTGATCTTAAAGCATGTGCACGCTTAAATCCACACCAACGCTCATATTTGTAAAAACTGCCTTTTTTGGAAGTGTACATTAATTTTATGAATCACCCGTATGCATACTTGAGAGATCAATTTTAGGATGGTTTCTGCGCAAAATTGTATAAATGAAGCCCCAGATCAAACAGTACCATTGGGTATTTGCAGTTAAGAGGCTGAATCCACAAATACCTTAAGTGGTTAGAGTGCAATACAGAACGCTCAATGCTATTGATCCTGCGCATGACACGTTTGCATTTTCAGTTGGACGACATAATGCCCAGTTTGCATGTGCTTGTGGTTAGAGCGACAGCACCACAATAATTAATCCAGGCCTGTTAGCACTGTCACCCTTATGGATATCTCTATCAATTTATCTACATGTGACCTTGGGGATTTCGTTACAAGGTCACAGCAGTATTGATCTGGACTCAGGTCAGCTCAATGGGCAGGTAGAGCTGAGGTTAGCAGAGAGGTCTCTGATGAGGTGGATTTGTCCCTCATGCAGATCAATCAGATGCATGGTGGACACTTGCAGGAGAGTCATTTTGTTTAGCACTAAACATTAGCATAGCACAAGAGACATGTTCTCCTTCCTGTATAGTTTAACAGGCAGGGTTTAAATTGGGCTGGGGCCGTCCGGGGCTCAGCCCCGGCACATAGACTCCAGGGCTAGACATTAACGCTTCATTAATACCAGACAAGTAACATCACTAACCAAAAATAACTATGTTAACACCAAAACGCAAATATTATTCAGATTTTATTACATTTAGAGTAAGTGGCGAATAGTGGTTATAGCTACTGTATATAATGTATTCATTGACAGTATAAGGTTGCACTGCTGAGGCGAAATCAAAAATCCAAAAAAGAAATCAAAACGCGCAACACTAGGAAACTACTGCGGTAAAAATTCAAAATGGAAAGTTTTTATATTTAAAATACAGTTAGTTAGGCAACATCACTCAATGTTTTCACCATTACGACTGTTTAATAGATCTATAAACAGCTCAATGAGCAAATACAATAATATTATGTCACTTACATTTTTGGCGGAACCACAGCGAATCTCAAAGCTACCATCCGATTCATTGCTGAATGATTCAGTGTTTTGAACGAATCGGTTGAGTCCAGTGGTTTAGTCTAGTTTTTTGTAGCGAGTATACTGTGATTGTTTTCTTTCCTAGCCTCCTACTTACCCATACCAGAGCAGCTGCTCATAAACACCACCACACTCACTAAACAGAGCTCTACACTTACTTTTATTTTTAGGAGCTCTTGTGCTGCTAATTAAACAAATTAGGGGCACAGTAAAACAAAGTCTGGAACACCTTCTCCTCAATAACAAAAATTAGCCTTCCCATTACGAAGTAATATTGGACTCCTTAAAGTGATTTACAGGGGCATTTTTTTCTAACTTTATTTGAAGTGTTTCCTTTCATGTCAAATTCAAAAGTGTATTTTTATAGACGGTTTCAATGCCAACAACATAAACAGACGTTACTGCGCATGTGCGCATCTGTGGCCCTAACTTAACTTCTTGTAGACATCCAAATAGAATCAGTAACATCAGCTAGAGTCAATTATTTTTTTAATAAGCAAAATATGTTTGCTGCCTAAATCAGACAGACTGAGATACAGCGATAACGTCTAGGTTACGTACGTAACCCCCATTCCCTGATGGAGGGAACGGAGATGTTATGTCGTGACGACATAGGGGATTTATTTGGAAGCCCCGATCATCTCTGACTTAAGAGAAAACGCCAATGAAATTGGCTAGTGGATTTTGCATACCTGAGCCACTCCCCGTGCATACGGGTATAAAAGGGTGACAGGTGTGTCCACTGATTAGGTTTTACGCTGAGGAGCCGAGACGAGTCCCTGGCAACCAGCGATGGTTCAAGATTGTGGCATGGGGACATAACGTCTCTGTTCCCTCCATCAGGGAACGAGGGTTACGTATGTAACCTAGACATTCCCTATCTGTCGGTCACTACGAGTTATGTTGTTATCTTGTGGCATGCAGATATTGACAAGCGAGTGCGTGACAGACAAATGCCATGCAAGAGGTTGCAACCTTCCTACGCCCCAGCGCAAATTCGCTAACCTTAGTGCCCACCGGGACCACTGAGTACATCGCTGCTGGAGATAGCCAAGCCGCTGTTCCTTTCCCCACGGAATCGGAAGGGATTTCGACCTTCATTGAAAGACGGCTTCAGGTCTTTCCTATTTGTTGTTACAGCTTGCCGTAACAGCAGGGAAGCGAGCCTTCCAGAGAAGGGCGCTACGGAGGCCACATCCTGCCCGAAGGGAGGTAACATGTGGAGACACTGAAATGGACTGGCCCAGGCTTGGAGCAGTACTACATACGACTGGACTCTGGGGCAGATCCTACCTAGGAGTAGGGAGGAGGGCTGCCAGCAGAACCTGACAGATGCTCTGTCACAGGGAAAACACGGGTTTACCGTGAGGGAAACCTTACCATGGAAGAATACACATATGGGATTACCCGAAGGGGAATCGGGCCATACGGACACCTAGCCCAGTACAGGGGCTGACCGGAGACCCAGGCGAGCTAACACCAGTACTGGGCCTGGCGTCAGACTGCTCCGCCCAATCTGACTGCGGGGGGTGCTTGGAGGATTCCACCAGGGTTCACCGTCCGGGGAACTGAACTGGGGGAGAAAAAAGGCGCTCGTATCTCCGGGTGAGGGGGAATGGCGCAGTAAGCGTGACACCGGCCAGTTCTTCCCGCCCATTACTTACCCAACACACGGGAAGAAACTGGCTCAACACGGAGATTGTAGAATCTTGCAAAGGTGTTCGGTGTCACCCAGCCCGCAGCTCTGCAGATGTCTGCCACTATCCAGTGGGCCAACCTCTGTTTGGAGACAGCCTTCCCTTTCTGCTGCCCTCCGTGGCAGACAAAGAGCTGCTCAGAGGTTCTGACGCTCCGGGTGCGGTCCACGTATATGCGCAATGCTCTTATGGGACACAGCAACGCCAAGGCTGGATCTGCCTCCTCCGAGGGCAGTGCTTGCAGGTTCACCACCTGATCGCGGAAGGGCGTGGTGGGAACCTTAGGCACGTATGGCCTTTATTTACACAACAGTGAAAAACGCATACAAAGCCGAACCCCGCCCCCACCTCAGATGCTCGGACCACATCTCTGTTATGCTAACCACAGCATACAGACCACTTCTCAAACTGGCCAAACCGGTTCAAAGCAGATCACGGTATGGCCAGACAATGCTACCTCAGCACTGCAGGACTGCTTCCAGGACACAGACTGGAACATGTTTAAAGAGGCGGCCACCTATAACAACCACACAGACCTGCAGGAGTACACTGAAACTGTGACTGCTTACATCAAAAAACTGCATTGATGATGTGACAGTCACCAAGACCATCACCACACGTGCAAACTGGAAGCCATGGATGACAGCAGAGGTTCGTGGGCTGCTAAAAAACCAGAGATGAAGCGTTCAGATCAGGAGATAAAGCAGCCCTCAAAACAGCAAGAGCCAATCTGTCCTGTGGCATCAAAAATGCAAAACGGTCATATGGCAAAAAATCTATAATCATTTCACAGACAGCAGAGACACACGGAGCCTGTGGCAAGCCATTCAGACCATCACTGACTACAAGCCCCTGCCACAGGCCTGTGACGACGACACATCCCTCCCAGATGCACTTAACCACTTTTATTCACGGTTTGAAATGCAGAATGACACACCTGCACAAAAACTGCCAACACCTCCCAACGACCAGGCACTCTGTCTGTCTCCAGCCGACGTAAGGAAGACCCTATCTAGGATTAACCCATGCAAGGCTGCGGGTCCTGACAATATACCTGACTGCTTACTGAAAGACTGTGCTGAACAGCTGACAGATGTCCTAACAGATATCTTCAACACCTCGCTGAGCCAGGCAGTCATCCCCACATGTCTCAAATCCACGACAATCATACCGGTACCAAAAAAATCACCTGTGTCCTGCCTAAATGACTACCATCCCATAGCACTGACTCCAATTATAATGAAGTGCTTTGAGAGGCTAGTCATGCACAACATCAAAACCAGCCTCCCCAACACACTCGATCCGCTCCAGTTTGCATACCGCCCAAACCGCTCTACGGATGATTCAATTTCCTCCACCCTTCACCTGGCTCTTACCCACCTAGAGAATGAAGACTCCTATGTTAGAATGCTGTTCATCGACTTCAGCTCAGCATTCAACACAATAATCGCACAACAGCTCATCAATAAATTAAGCCTGCTGGGCCTCAACAATTCCCTCTGTAACTGGATCCTGGACTTTTTAACCGGAAGATCTCAGTCAGTTCGTGTCGGCCACAATATCTCGAGCACTACTACAATGAGCACAGGTGCCCCACTGGGCTGTGTGCTCAGCCCGCTGCTCTTCACACTGCTGACCCACGACTGCACTGCCAAGTTCAGCTTCAACCACATCATCAAGTTTGCCGATGACACATCAGTGGTAGGTCTCATCAGCAACAACGATGAAACGCACTACAGAGAGGAAGTGGCACAGCTGGCTGAATGGTGTGGTGTTAACAACCTGTCCCTCAATGTGGAGAAGACAAAGGAGGTTGTGATGGACTTCAGGAGAAACTCTGTTGACCACCCCCCACTGACTATCGACAGCTAGACTGTGGAGAGAGTCAGCAGCACTAAATTCCTGGGGGTGCACATCACAGAGGACCTCACCTGGACCACCAACACCATGTCTCTCTCCAAGAAGGCACAACAGCGCCTACACTTTCTCCGCTGGCTGAAAAGAGCAAGTCTCCCTCCACCCATTCTCACCACCTTCTACAGCGGTACCATTGAGAGTGTGCTGACCAGCTGCATCACTGTCTGGTACGGGAACTGTAGTGCAGCAGACCACAAGACCCTCCAGCGGACAATGAACACAGCTGCAAAAATCATTGGTGCCCCTCTTCCCTCCATCCTGGATATTTTCCTTACACGATGCTCCAGCAAAGCAAATAGTATTGTGAAGGACCCCACCCATCCTTCCCACAGTCTCTTCCAGCTCCTTCCATCAGGAAGACGATACCGGAGTATCAGAGCCCGCTCCGCCAGACTGCTCAACAGCTTTTTCCCCCAGGCTGTGAGAGCCCTGAACTCAAATCCCTCCGCCCCTCTCTGAAACCCCATACAAACCTCCTGAAACATGGACCATCACCCCCCTACCTTACCACATCACAGGAAAAAAACTGTCAAATTTGTATTTTTTGTGCAATTCAAGTGTGCTACACACAGGTGAGCGGGCCTGCACAAGCCACCTGTAGTAACACACTCTCCTCTACATGCACTAGACACTTTCACACAACACTGTGTGTACATAATCCCACAAAAGACTGATTGTAATATATGACTGTTATGTATGTTTACTGGCTCACGCACCACAAATCACCTTACACTGTTCCCCAGCCAGCTGCTTGAATGTCTCTCTTTTTGCACATGTACAGTATTTGAGTCATCTGCACAGTTGTACAGTTTGTATTTTTTTAGTTTATGTATAAGTAACCACTTTTATATATAGCATATGCATAGTCAAAGCTGACAGTAGGTTAGTTGTATATAGGTTTATACTGTTTTACTTCATGTTGTATATCTGTATTTATGTAGCACCGTGGTCCTGTGAGGCACGACATCTTGTCCCACTGTATGTCCACACATGTAGCGGAATGACAATAAAGCTCAACTTGAACTTGAACTTGTATCCAGGCCGGGGTCTCAAGACAACGTGAGAGTAGACCGGCCCGAACACAAGGCACTCTTCGCTTACCGAAAACGCCTGGAGGTCCCCGACCCGTTTGATGGAAGTGAGCGCGGTCAGGAGCACTGTCTTAAGAGACAAGAACTTCAGCTCGACTGAGTCCAGCGGCTCAAAGGGGCCCCTCTGAAGTCCAGCCAGGATGATAGAGAGGTCCCAAGAGGGCACAAGGGGTGACCTGGAGGGATTCATCCTCCTGGCCCCCTTCAGGAACCTCACGATGAGATCATGCTTTTCCAGGGACCGGCCGTCCACTGCATCGTGGTGGGCCACGATAGCGGCTACATACACTTTCAAGGTGGAGGGTGACAGCCTACGCTCCAACCTTTCTTGCAGGAAAGAAAGCACTACTCCAATCGTGCATCTTCGGGGGTCTTCTCGGCGAGAAGAACACCAGTTTGCGAACAGACTCCATTTCAGTGCGTAGGTTTGCCTTGTTGAAGGAGCTCTAGCCTAAATGATGGTCTCTACCACTGCCGGTGGTAGACCACTCAAGTCTGCTGCGTCCTGTCCAGGAGCCACACATGGAGGTTCCATAGATCTGGACGTGGGTGCCATATGGTGCCGAGCCCCTGAGAGAGGAGGTCCTTCCTCAGAGGAATGCGCCAGGGAGGTGCTGTCACGAGGGAAATGAGTTCGGGAAACCAGGTCCGGGTGGGCCAATGGGGCGCAACCAGCAGGACCTGCTCCTCGTCCTCCCTGAACTTGCACAGTGTCTGTGCGAGTAGGCTCACTGGGGGAAACGCATACTTGCGTAAGGCCCGAGGCCAGCTGTGTGCCAGTGCATCTGTGCCGAGGGGGCCCTCGGTCAGGGAAAAGTACAGCTGGCAGTGGGAGGACTCGACTCCAGATCAGCCGGATCATCTCGGGATGGAGTCGCCACTCTCCGGGGAATGTGAGCTGTCGTGAGAGCACATCAAGTGACTTGAACTGCGTGTGACTCCAGAGGAGGAGATGGCGGGCGAGCTGTGACATGCGGTGTGATCGTATACCTCCCAGCCGGTTGATGTACGAGACCGCCGCAGTGTTGTCCGTGCGGACTAGCACGTGCTTGCCCAACAGCAGTGGCCGTAACTGCCGTAAGGCTAAATGCATTGCCCACAGCTCTAGGCTGTTGATGTGCCAAAGCAGTCGGGGCCCTGTCCAGAGCCTGAGGCTGCCTGCCCGTTGCATGTAGCGCCCCAGCCCGTGCTGGAGGCATCTGTTGTGACAACAGTATGCCGGGACACTTGTTCCAGGGGCACCCCGGCCCGTAGAAAGGCAAGGTCCGTCCAGGGGCTGAGGGAGCGGCGACACTGCTGGGTGATACCCACTCGCAGTGTACCGCGGTGCCATGCCCACCTCGGGACCCGGGAGTGTAGCCAGGGCTGAAGTGGTCTCATATGAAGCAATCCGAGCGGCGTGACTGCAGCTACGGATGCCATATGCCCCAGGAGCCTCTGAAACTGTTTCAGTGGTACCACATTCCTGCCTCTGAAGTAATTCAGGCAGTTCAGCACTGCTTGGGCACATTCCTCCGTGAGGCGTGCCATCATACTCACCGAGTCTAACTCCACACCAAGAAAAGAGATTATCTGCACAGGGAAGAGCTTGCTCTTTTCCCAGTTGACCCGAAGCCCCAACTGGCTGAGGTGCCGAAGCACCAAGTCCCTGTGATCGCAAAACTGCTCTTGGATTGGGCTAGGATAAGCCAATCGTCGAGGTAGTTGAGGATCCTGACGCCCACCTCCCGTAACGGGGTAAGGGCGCCTTCTACAACCTTCGTGAACACACAGGGAGACAGGGAGAGCCCGAAGGGGAGGACCCTGTACTGCCATGCCCGTCCTTCGAACGCAAACCGTAGAAACGGTCTGTATCGCGGAAGGATCGAAACATGAAAGTAAGCATCCTTCAGGTCGATCGCTGCAAACCAATCCTGGGGCTGAATGCATTTGATCATGCGCCTGTGCGTCAGCATCTTGAACGGGAGCTTGTGTAAAGCCCGGTTCAAGACTCGCACATCCAGGATTGGCCGAAGGCCACCACCTTTCTTGGGTACGATGAAGTAAAGGCTGTAAAACCCCTGCCTCATCTCGGCTGGAGGGACCGGCTCGATTGCATCCTTTGCCAGGAGGACAGGGATCTACTCGCGCAAGACAGGGGCGTTCCGGACTGCCACCGATGTCTCGAGAACGCCGTTGAACTTGGGAGGTCGCCTGGTGAACTGAATCGTGTAGCCGAGTCGAATTGTGCGCGTGAGCCAGCGAGACAGGCTGGGCAGCGTGAACCATGCCTCCAGACGCTGTGCAAGCGGCTCCAACGGTACAATCGACATACCTGTGGTGGTGCAGCGAAAGGGAGTAGGGGTGGATGGTACAGAAGGCGGTGCGTTCTGAGGCATCCTCACCGAACTCCTGGGTCCCAAGCGGGACTGGCCAGAGGTGCGTGGGGAGGAATGTCGTCCCCGAACCGTACTCTCTTGGCTACTGGCAAAATGGGTCGTGGCCGAGAGTGAGGAAGCAGGGCGTTGCACACTGCCCTTGGACCTGCGGCGGAACAGAAACAAAAAGAAACTTAAGATTCTCCTCCCGGCCCTCCAACGGTGGAAGGAGCGGCGCTGTTCTCGCCATCTCCTGAGAAAGAGCAAATTCCAACATCTCCGGGTTGCCCGCGTCAGGGCCGCTTCGTCGACTTCCTGGACAACTTGGGGCCTGGCTGGGACGCGGGGGGCGCCGCTCTCCTGCGAGAGGCTCGACACGCCGGCCTAGATGTCGATTCGGCCTGGGGCGGAGCAGATCTGGTGGACGAAGGAGGGCACCCACGGCGACGGGCAGACTGAGGCCTGGCCCCGAGAGGCAGCGGTGGATGGTGCATCACGCCGGGGCAGGATGTGCTGGATCGCCTCGGTCTGCTGCTGTACCGCCGAGAACTGCTGGGCAAAGCCCTCGACGGTGTCGCCGAACAGCCCCGCCTGGGAGATGGGGGCGTCGAGAAAGCGTGCCTTGTCGACGTCCTTCATCTCTGCCAGGTTGAGCCAGAGATGGCGCTCCTGGACCACCATGGTGGACATCGCCTTCCGAGGGACCGCGTTGTGACTTTCGACGCTCGTAGAGCGAAGTTTAGTCGCCGTGCGCAGCTCCTGCATCAACCCCGGGTCGGTACTACCCTCGTGCACCTGTTTGAGTGCCTTGGCTTGGTGAACCTGCAGGATAGCCATGGCGTGCAGGGCAGAGGCTGCCTGGTCCGCAGCGCTATAAGCTTTGGCCGCGAGAGCGGCTGTCAGCTTACAGGCCTTGGACGGAAGACGCAGACGGTTCCTCCAAGTGGCGGTGTTTCGTGGGCACAGGTGCACCGTGATCGCTCTCTCCACCTGGGGAATGCCCGCGTACCCACTGGCCACTCCGCCGTCGAGGGTAGTGAGGATGGAGGAGGCAGACGAGCGGCTTCTGGTCGTGAAAGGGGCCATCCACGACTTCGTCAGCTCCTCATGCACCTCCGGGAAGAAAGGCACCGGGGCAGGGCGCGGTTGTGAGCCGCGCCCCGCTCAGAGAAACCAATCGTCCAGCCGCGAGGGCTCGGGACTGGGCGGTCTGTTGACCTCCAGCCCGATGCTCACGGCTGCCCGGGCAAGCATGGCCATCAGCTCTGGGTCTGGTGCGGCGGTGGCGACAACACCCGAGGGGGGCAGCCCCACCGCACCTTCATCCTCAGAGGACGTGAACCCATCCCCCGATGCTGCGATCGACATCCTATCTACAGACGGCGCACCGAATGAAATGCTGGGTGCCCCGTGGGACGGACCAGCGAAATCACCTGGGAACCGGACGGGATGTTCGCTGCGTGAGGAGTGAGAGGTCCGTGGGGACATACCCGGCGGAGAGTTACTGTCACCCTCAGATCTCCCAGAGCGTCAGCCGGCGATCCTCTGCTTGCAGAGTGACCAGCACGGGTGGCGGCAGAGGGTGCCAATTCTTTCATAAAGGAAAGGCGAGATCGCAACGAAATCATGCTCATATGCCCACAACAGGCGCATGAGTCATCCACGAACGCATCTTCAGCGTGTTGGAAGCCCAGACACTGAAGACAACAATCGTGTCCGTCATGCGCAGACAGGAAACAACCGCAACCAGAAGGACACGGACGAAACGGCATCTTGAAAAAGACGCGATCGTCCGTGATTTGCTCTTTTAGAATTTGCTCTCTTGGTTGAAGTGCCCAGGGAATCGCTGATGAGAGGGACTCGCTGATCGCACCCGTTACGCCAACCAGGAACAAAACAAAGATGAAAGGCTTTGTGGAGATCAGCTCTTCTCATCCACTCGGCTCCGAAGCAAAAATCTAATCAGTGGACGCACCTGTTGCCCTTTTATACCTGTATGCACGGGGAGTGGCTCAAGTATGCAAAATCCACTAGCCAATTTCATTGCCGTTTTCTCTTAAGTCAGAGATGATCGGGGCTTCCAAGTAAATCCCCTATGTCATCACGACATAACTCGTAGTGACCGACAGATAGGGAACACTTAGGACGGACGGACATATTGAAAAAATACAAATTCATTCTCTGCCAGCAGGAGGTGCTTTAAAGGGGGAGAAGTAGAGGTTTCCCCGGAAACGGCTGTTGGGCTGTACATTACACAAAGCAGCACTGAGCTTACAAACGCTGTTTTATCAAGAATGTAACATGCAAGATGAAATGAAAATGACATTGAACATTTTCTAAAGACAGTCTTCCTTCATAAATACAGTGATATAAAAACACCCGCGCCTCGTTTTGATTGTTAAACGTGCAAAACGTGCTCATGTTTATTCAACTAAGCCTTTTGGAAAATCGGTCAGTTTTTATATCGTGACGGGTAGCCACAAATAAATATATGTATGGCAAACACATCCCACAGCACAACAACCTAAGCCCAACTTCATTACTCATGACTTTAACTTTAACTGCGTTTGTAGCCGCCGCCACTAACCAGACCAATAAACAAATACAGACCGGAAGTTAACTTCGGGCCAGGCGCGTGCGCCCGATGAAACAGTCTATAAGCTTCTTTTTTTTCTACATTTCTAATTAAAACAATGCAATAAGAAGAATAGATTACCGATCAAATAAAACAATTATTAACTAAATACATTTGCACTACAGAAGTGGCACAGAAGAACACAAAAGTGGTTTGTAGGTATTTACAGAGATTTAATGAGGCTCAGAGTGAAATTAACTTAATAAATTAATGTTGAGATTAATGTTTTGAATATAACATTTTGAATATAGAAATATTCAACTATTTAAATAACTGAAATAATACTTAAAAATGAAAATAAGACTGGCATTAGGTGGCGGCAAGTTACTGATTTTATCACTGAATCATTCATTCAATTGATTTGTTTTAACGGCTGATTCATTAGGGAACAAAGCAAGTCCTTGCGTCCCAATGTGCACACTATCCACCCTATCTGTCCCAAATAGTATTGAAACTTACTAATATCACATTTAGGATGGATATTATGCTCATTGGGACTCAGGCAGTGACTGTCTTTATGAATGAGTAATTTAATTGACTCACTAGATTCGTTTAAGTGCAGATAAACGAAACAGATGTGCAGCCGGCTCAGTTGTGAGATTATTTGAAAATATTTTAGTTGATGAAATAGAGCAAAACCATGCAATACTGTTATAGTCAGACAATGTAAATCACTAAATATTAACTTTTTGTTTATTGAAATCACTCATTGTTTTTATATGCCAACAATCCCCTGCTGTTACAGTTAAGTTAATGACCATGTATACTCTACCACGTACCAGGTAACATTACGATAGCATCGGCCTCGTTTTCTGTACCACGTAGGATAGTATCAGCCTTCTGGCTCATTTTCTGTCGTTTCTATAATGTTAACGTTCCTGTCATCTGTTAGCAATGTGTCACCTAAAGCAGCAGCAGCGAAAACACTGAAAGGGTGTAGTTCGTTTCATATCTCCTTTATTAGTTCATTTCAAGCTTAGCAATAGTCATCAACAGAAATACGATGTGATTATCATAAAGACGGTGCTTCGCAACAAAGACTGGATGAATTTATGAATGAACTTGTGACGTGTCTGTCACAAAACAATGTTGTTATGTATCTGCATGTTTTTTTTAAGTGGGTATATGCAAATCCTTGACCTTCCCTAGTGGGTATATGGCATATACCTGCGTATCACGTAGACTACACCACTGGTTGAGTCAAAGTTTCATTAGCCCATGCATAAACATCTGATGAATCTGCCATTTGAACGAATCGTTTGAATGAACGACTCAATGACTCACTCATTAAACGCTCAATACTAGTACCTACTGGCATTTTAATTTTGTTGAAAAGAATAATTTACACCATCATTTCTTCTTTGTATATTACATTTTTTTCAGTGTAAATTATTTAATTTGATAATTTACAGATAATAAAAATCACATTATTATAATTGAATTTATAGATCAAATGTAAGAATTTTAAATGAAGGTTAATGAGACTAGTGGGAAATGCCCTCTATATAGGTTTAAAAAAATTGCTCTTGAATAAAATATAAAAAACTGCAGATGCATTGCCTATGTCACAAATAATAGAAAACCGATGAGAATATTCCATTAGAATAAATCATATTAGCAAAAAAACTAAACACACAAACATATACACATATATTTCCATAGTCCTCATTTGTAAGTCGCTTTGGATAAAACTTTCTGCTAAATTACTAAATCTAAATATATATATATATATATATAAGCTCGATACGATATAGCCCCCCCCCCCCCCCATATAACAAATCCCAATGTAACCCCTGATCAAATTATCTAATTATCATCTGTAAAAGCTATTTGTACACTGTAAAAAGTAATACCTAGATCTAACTTATAAAAAGTGAGGCAAGTGATTGGATATTTTAAGTTGAGTCAACTTGCATCCTTTTTTAATTATAATAAACACTGTAACATTACTTAATACAAACGCAACAAAATCAATTTGAGTTAACTAATAGTACTATTATTACTCAGTTAGATAAACCTACTTTTCTTGGTACAGGTAACTTATTTATGGGTTGCTACAAGTAACATGTACTCTAAAATGTCTATAATCTAAGCACTACAGTGATTAACTTTACATAAACAGACTGTGTCAATAACAATTACAAATTCAATTGAAGAAGAAAAAGATGGGAGGATATATTGAATACAATAACATTTATTCAATGTCAACCAGTGTCACTTTTAACAGTGGCTACAAAACAGCCAATAAATGCAGCCGTACATGTACACAATAATATAAAACAAACACAGTAAACGTGTATTTTAAACCTGTTCTGAACAGTAAAGTGAAATATCCAAACTGCCCAATATGCAATGTTTAGATGTAAATGTGAGCCATAACATCACATTGTATCACACTGGAACTGCAATGTCAAAAATGATTACAGTATTTCTATATTTTGAACAACTATTATTTTTAAGAACTTCCAAATTGTGCACACGACACTGTTGAGTTTATACCTCTCGAGGTAAGGATCGGCACAGAACACAGTCCAAAGTCCACATTAATTAAGGCACTGAACAATGAACATAAAAGGAAAATAACCATGGAAATTAAATTACCTGAGCAACTTTTACCTGTCAAATGAGTCTTAAGGTAAAAAAATAAAATAAACAAAATTTGTACGACTAATTATTTTAAATCAAAATACTGGTAAAATTCTGAGACAAATATTTATATCACCCTGAAGATTTTCAAATTATCTGCTTATGTTACAGTACGTTTAAGTTGGTATTTGGTAAACTCACCAACCAAAGTGATTGCATTTTTTCAAATGATGGCAAACAATGCCAGATGCCATTGAGAAATCATCTAAGACAACTTGGTGAGGAGATTTGCATACTTGGATGATGGCTTAGGGCGCATGGGGTCCAATCACACAAAGAGCCTCTGATATATCTCAAAAGTATACACCAGTTTTGAGGGATACTTGAGGTCGAGGGCATATGTAAGTCCAAACACGAGGCACCATGCTTTCGACAGGTTTGGCACACCTCTGACCACGGGCTGTCCTTCTATGATAATCCCAATCGTGTCGGGCTGATGGCACATGTACATTTTCAGTGGGCAACTGCCAAGCTCAGCCTGCACCTCAGTTTCATCACGACTCTATTGGTGGAGACAAAAAACAGAATCAAGAGTTTGGTAAGACAAACAGGTAATGAGATGAATATAGCAGACAGGTAAGACAGATAAGACACAAAGTAAAAATTTTACTTTTATTGTTAAAGGTGGTGGATACTAGACGGATACTGTGACTAGAGCATGTGACCAGAGTGAAGTTTACCATGACAATGCCATAGAGTGACCTACTGTAGCATGAGTATTGTCTTTTTGTGGTTCAAAAGATGCATTACAATAAAACAATGCAATTGTCCTTTCCTGTACCTGATTGGTCATCACATTACTGTTTATTAAGCTGCAGAGTTTAAATATCTTTCAAGAGCAAAGGTAATTACCCCACATCATCACAATATTAATACATACAGACAGAACAATAGACAAGTAGCTTTAAGCCCAATTCATACGTGGTGGACACTGATGAGGTCTTCCTGTCTCTCCCACATGTACTCAATCAGGCATCTCAGGACCACTTCTCTCCTTTTCTCCACAAAAAGTCAAATCTGATCAAAATTCACAGCCTGATGACAGTAGCACAAACCACAGAACCTCTGTATTTTAACCATTAAATTGCTGTAAAAGGTCCTACTATACATACACCACTGTACTACAAGATCGCTGCATCTTTTGCATAGCCAACTCATTTTTACCTGTGCCTACATAAATTAGACAGAAAATGAAAGGCAAAGTAATGACATCTTAGGTAAACTTTGCAGTTACAATAGTGAAGGCACACCATTTGTTTATAAATGTTAAGGATAATAATGATATAAGGATAAAACCCCTCAGGTTCATGCAAAGACTATTAACACACAAAAATAATTTAAAGCAATATGTACATTTCTCTATTCAAATGTCTACAAAAAACTGTTATATACTTTGAGTTGTGTACTTACATTATTCCAAGAGTTTTCAACAAGATCAGATTTGAAAGAAATCTGTCATTTTATTCAGTGTAATGGTGCATTACATTTTGGTCACCTGTCAATTATATCATCCCCTACATGCAGGCATCAGTGTTGTGGTTGTCTGCTGATGCCACATTTAATTGACTTTTTCTCCAATTTAATTTTTATGATACACTTTTTAAAGCCTGGTAGTTTTTAGTTGTACAGTATATTTAACTAGACTAAGGATTTTAATCATCGCGTGTCAGGATCTTATATTATCACAGAAAAAAGTTGAGTAAATGTTAGTGGCAACTGACAGTTTACCGAGCTGCCTCAGAGAAAGACTGACTGATAATAAGAAACTGCTCTATTGGTGATTTTTACTGTTTGTTGTGGGGAGGAGGAGACATAAAGGTGATCATATCTGCCTTCTATTGTTGGTTGGTACATAAAAACATCTTCAGAAATGTAATTGTATGGAGCCCACACTATTGTTTGCAATTTTACCCATGTTTTACTTACTTGGGAATAGTTATAGCTGTAATTGTATCTATTCTGAAGTTTTTCTTACCTGGATGTGAAGCTTGAAGACCCCAGGTAACAAAAGCACTTGGGTATCTAAAGACCAGGAAAATGCATGTTAGAATAAGGTTAAAAATCAGTGGTAAATGTAACTTATTTAAGAAATAGGTTAGAAATAGTTTTAGGGTTTTTTTCAACCAGAAATCTGTCATTAATTGACTATGTAGCATTAAAAAAATGTGGATCAAATCTCTAAAGTCAGACAGACTACTAAGCACACATCTCTACAGTCAAATCTGTGCATCTCTTTTAGTAATGCAAAAGTATACGAACATGATCTCTGATTCCAGAGTTTTGTATGGGCCTGCTGCCCATAATTCACCACAGCTTACTTTCCCTTATTTGCCCACACAACTGTTGCCTGAAGGCTCAAAATTGCGACTGTTTCGATCACATATATTCCCAAAATTTTATCTGTGCAATCTAAAAATATAACAGGGCATTTGTGCAACTAATTATTACCTACGTATCTGCGTTTTTAAACACGGTCTCAACCACCGTTGTCTGCCGATCGTTGCCTACAAGACCACGCTGATTAGCAGTGTGCAGTCAAATTAGCTTGCCAGGTGTGCAAAATAGCTAGCTGTACAGTACAATTTGCAAATCTAACCTCAGCTCCCTAGTGGAGTAAGCGATTTCGCTTGACTTTACATCAAACATCCCACAAGTTACATAGCTTAAAACATAATCAGTATGAAAACAAACAATATAAATAAATACATAAAATAAATGCATAAATACATAAATAAAAACATTTATTTAACCAAGCTCTAAAAATGTCTCATGCATCTGGATCGTGCTGGTTTTGTGACATCACACTGCATGTTAAACTATATTGTTTGTTCATATTTTTACCTAGCAAAGATTCATCTTTGACACTGGCATAACACATTTTATTGACAATTAGATGTCACTTACATGCATATTTGCATAAACGGATATTTAACAAGAAGAAATTAGGGTGGGCTTGATTTTATCCATTGAGAATTAATTGGGTTGTGGAAGGTGGGAACAGAGCCAGATTTGGAGTGGAGGGATTGAAAAGTAAAAGACATTTGACAATTCTGCCAAAAAGGAAAGTCAGAAGAGGAGCAAGTTAATACATTTTGATGAAATATTATTTAATTATTTTTGTGCACAGTATGAGCAGAAATGTATAGTTAATTTTGATAAATAACTAATAACTTATGTTGACTTCATACATTTTGATTTGCTGATTATCTTGGCTTGGAAATCACATATAAACTTTGATCGTGTTAAATGTGGCATATTCATAAAAAAAACTCTGACGGAATATACTGCACACAAGTGGCTTGGAAAATGTTTGGACAAATTTATTTTAACCAAATCCTGATGCCAAAAGGCTTCCACACCAAAAGCTATGGTGAGAAAGTGTCCTAAGTAAAGAACTGTGATGTCAAATGTTTCTTCAGATTTCATTCAGTCTGTCTGAAAGCAGAATAAAGTGCTGCTCTTCACTCTTTGGACATGCAGGTCAGCCAAAGCTCAGGCCTTTATAGAAAGTGAGCAAAGCTGTGCTGTATTGACTGAACCTCTGACTGCTGAAGAGAGAGATATTAAGATATTTCACTTTCTAAACACTGAGAATGGAAGATCATTGAGCAGACATCCGGCTGGGATTCTTGTCCATCACAATATTACCACAGAAACTCAGCTCTACTTGTTTGTGTGTAATGTCTTTAAGCATGCATTTATTGCCTGATGTGTGTCTGATAGAGCACCAGCAATATCAAGGTAATGGGTTACAGTTTCCAGGGAACACATATACTGGGAAAAAAAGATGGGGTAAAACTGTTTTGGGTTTACTTTTACAAATAAGTTACATTAAGTTTCGTTTAATATAACAAATGCATCTGCATTTTACCACTTCATAACAATAGAAAAGGGGCATAATTGATTGCATACAAAATATTAACCATTATTATATACCATTAGAAATTTAAAACAATGTAGGCACTACTTAAAACTACTACTACGTCTACTACTACTACAAAAAAAGTAACTATTCTCTCATAAGGTGATTTAGAAAGAGACAGGAAAACATAGGAGAAAGGGATCATTAAAGCAGGCAGTACTCGGTGTGTCTGAGCTGTTGGAACATTCTTGACATTAAATTGTGAGGAGAGATAAACCAGCATAACAGACATATCAGACTTCAACTCACCACCCTGCAGATGTGTAAATTAATGCCAAAGCCTCAGAGACAGAGAGCGAGTGAGAACGAGTTATACAAGTTTGTTTCAGTTTGACCCCTGTACATGAGCCTTTGTAACTCTAAAAACTATATGAGCAAGTCTCAAGTCTGTAAGATAGAATTTAGGTAAAGCTGCAGAATCCTCATCAAAAAAGAACAACATCTAGATTCATGAAATATCTGTTGTGGTACTCACTTTCCTTCTGCATATTGTCTGATTTACACTGTGTTAGTGAAAACAGGTTACATACAAGTGCATCTCAATAAATTAGAATGTTGTGGAAAAGCTCATTTATTTCAATAATTCAACTCAAAATGTGAAACTTGTGTATTAAATAAGTTCAATGCACAAAGACTGAAGTAGTTTAAGTCTTTGGTTCTTTTAATTGTGATGATTTTGGCTCACAGTTAACAAAAACTCACCAATTCACTATCTCAACAAATTAGAATATGGTGACATGCCAATCAGCTAATCAACTCAAAATACCTGCAAAGGTTTCCGGAGCCTTCAAAATGGTCTCTCAGTTTGGTTCACTAGGCTACACATTCATGGGGAAGACTGCTGATCTGACAGTTGTCCAGAAGACAAACATGGACACCCTTCACAAGGAGGGTAAGACACAAGCATTCATTGCCAAAGAAGCTGGCTGTTCACAGAGTTCTGTATCCAAGCATGTTAACAGAAAGTTGAGTGGAAGGAAAAAGTGTGGAAGAAAAAAATGCACAACCAACCGAGAGAACCGCAGCCTTATGAGGATTGTCAAGCAAAATCGATTCAAGAATTTGGGTTAACTTCACAAGGAATGGACTGAGGCTGGGGTCAAATCATCAAGAGCCACCACAAACAGATGTGTCAAGGAATTTGGCTACAGTTGTTGTCAGAGGCGTCTTACCCGGGCTAAGCAGACTTTCAGTCCTCTTTTCAGATGAGAGCAAGTTTTGTATTTAATTTGGAAACCAAGGTCCTAGAGTCTGGAGGAAGGGTGGAGAAGCTCATAGCCCAAGTTGCTTGAAGTCCAGTGTTAAGTTTCCACAGTCTGTGATGATTTGGTTTGCAATGTAATCTGCTGGTGTTGGTCCATTGTGTTTTTTTGAAAACCAACGTCACTGCACCTGTTTACCAATACATTTTGGAGCACTTCATGCTTCCTTCTGCTGACTAGCATTTTAAAGATGCTGATTTCATTTTCTAGCAGGATTTGTCACCTGCCCACACTGCCGAAAGCACTAAAAGTTGGTTAAATGACCATGGTGTTGCTGTGCTTGACTGGCCAGCAAACTCACCAGACCTGAACCCCATAGATAATCTATTGGATATTGTCTAGAGGAAAATGAGAAACAAGAGACCACAAAATGCAGATGAGCTGTCAAAAGGCCACTGTCAAAGAAACCTTGGCTTCCATACCATCTCAGCAGTGCCACAAACTGATCACCTCCATGCCACGCCAAATTGAGGCAGTAATTATTGGTCTTATGAAGTATTCTAATTTGTTGAGATTGGTCGGTTTTCCCCTCCTTGAACTGCCACCTTAACGTGGTGGAGGGGTTTGAGTACCCGAATGACCCTAGGAGCTATGTTGTCCGGGGCTATGTGCCCCTGGTAGGGTCTCCCAAGGCAAACCCCTTATGATGGACACTAAATTAAGGACCGTGACGTCGCCCGGCATGGTGCAGGTGGGGCCCCACCCTGGAGCCAGGCCCGGGGTTGGGGCTCGTATGCGAGCGCCTGGTGGCTGGGCCTCTCCCCACGGGCTCAGCCCGAAGGAGCGATGTGGGGCCGCCTTCCCGTGGGCTCACCACCTGCAGGAGGGACCGTAAGGGGCCGGTGCTTAGAGGATCGGGCGGCAGTCGAAGGCGGGGGCCTCGACAACCCGATCACTGGACACGGAAACTAGCTCTAGGGACATGGAACGTCACCTCGCTGGCGGGGAAGGAGCCTGAGATTGTGCGTGAGGTTGAGAGGTTCCGACTAGAGATAGTCAGGATCACCTCCACGCACGGCTTGGGCTCTGGAACCACACTCATTGAGAGAGGATGGACTCTTCACCACTCTGGAGTTGCCCATGGTGAGAGGCGGCGGGCTGGTGTGGGTTTTCTTATAGCCCCCCAGCTCAGCCGCCATGTGTTGGAGTTTACCCCGGTGAACGAGAGGGTCGTTTCCCTGCGCCTACGGGTCAGGGATAGGTCTCTCACTGTCGTGTGTGCCTACGGCCCAAGCGGCAGTGTTGAGTACCCGGCCTTCTTGGAGTCTCTGGGAGGGGTGCTGGAAAGTGCTCCAACTGAGGACTCCATCGTTCTACTGGGGGACTTCAACGCCCACGTGGGCAGCGACAGTGACACCTGGAGGCGTGATTGGGAGGAACGGCCCCCCTGATCTGAACCTGAGCGGTGTTCAGTTATTGGACTTTTGTGCTAGTTACAGTTTGTCCATAACGAACACCATGTTTAAGCATAAGGGTGTCCACCAGTGCACGTGGCATCAGGACACCCTAGGCCGTAGGTCGATGATCGACTTTGTGGTCATTTCATCTGACCTTCAGCCGTATGTCTTGGACACTCGGGTGAAGAGAGGGGCGGAGCTGTCAACTGATCACCACCTGGTGGTGAGTTGGATCCGATGGCGGGGGAGGAAGCTGGACAGACTCGGCAGACCCAAGCGTACTGTAAGGGTCTGCTGGGAACGTTTGGCCGAATCCCCTGTCAGAGAGATCTTCAACTCCCACCTTCGGCGGAGCTTCGACCGGATCCCGAGGGAGGCTGGAGATATTGAGTCAGAGTGGACCATGTTCTCCACCTCCATTGTTGACGCGGCCTCTCGGAGCTGTGGTCGTAAGGTCTCCGGTGCCTGTCGAGGCGGCAATCCCTGAACCCGGTGGTGGACACCGGAAGTAAGGGATGCCGTCAAGCTGAAGAAGGAGTCCTATCGGGCCTGGTTGGCTTGTGGGACTCCTTAGGCAGCTGACGGGTACCGGCAGGCTAAGTGGAGTGCAGCCCGTGTGGTTGTGGAGGCAAAAACTTGGGCCTGGGAGGAGTTTGGTGAGGCCATGGAGAAGGACTACCGGCTGGCCTCGAAGAGATTCTGGCAAACTGTCCGTGCGCCTCAGGAGGGGGAAGCAGTGCCCCACCAACACTGTTTACAGTGGAGGTGGGCGGCTGTTGACCTCAACTGGGGATGTCGTCGGACGGTGGAAGGAATACTTTGAGGATCTCCTCAATCCCGCCGTCACGTCTTCCATTGAGGAAGCAGAGGCTGGGGGCTCAGAGGTGGCCTCGTCCATCACCCGGGCTGAAGTCACCGAGGTAGTCAAGAAACTCCTCGGTGCCCAACCAATCCACATGTGTTTTGTGGATTTGGAGAAGGCATTCGACTGTGTCCCTCGGGGCATCCTGTGGAGGGTACTCCGGGAGTATGGGGTCCGGGGTCCTTTGCTAAGGGCTGTCCGGTCCCTGTACGACAGGAGCAGAAGCTTGGTTCGCATTGCCGGCAGTAAGTCAGACTTGTTCCCGGTGCATGTGGGACTCCGGCAGGGCTGCCCTTTGTCGCCGGTTCTGTTCATAATTTTTATGGACAGAATTTCTAGGCGCAGCCAGGGGCCGGAGGGTGTTGGGTTTGGGGGCCACGCGATTTCGTCTCTGCTCTTTGCGGATGATGTTGTCGCGTTGGCCACCTCAGACCAGGACCTTCAGCATGCACTGGGACGGTTTGCAGCCGAGTGTGAAGCGGTTGGGATGAGAATCAGCACCTCCAAATCCGAGGCCATGGTCCTCAGTCGGAAAAGGGTGGCTTGCCCACTACAGGTTGGTGGAGTGTTGCTACCTCAAGTGGAGGAGTTCAAGTATCTGGGGGTCTTGTTCACGAGTGAGGGAAGGATGGAATGGGAGATTGACAGACGGATCGGTGCAGCTTCTGCAGTGATGCGGTCGATGTACCGGCCTGTCGTGGTGAAGAAAGAGCTGAGCTGCAAGGCGAAGCTCTCGATTTACCGGTCAATCTACGTTCCTAATCTCGCCTATGGTCATGAGCTTTGGGTCATGACCGAAAGGACAAGATCCCGGATACAGGCAGCCAAAATTAGCTTTCTCCGCAGGGTGGCTGGGCGCTCCCTTAGAGATAGGGTGAGAAGCTCAGTCACTCGGGAGGAGCTCAGAGTAGAGCCGCTGCTCCTCCACATCGAGAGGGGTCAGCTGAGGTGGCTCGGGCATCTGTTCCGGATGCCTCCTGGACACCTTCCCGGGAAGGTGTTCCGGGCGCGTCCCACTGGGAGGAGGCCCCGGGGAAGACCTAGGACACGCTGGAGAGACTATGTCTCCCGGCTGGCCTGGGAACGCCTCGGTGTCCCCCCGGAAGAGCTGGAGGTAGTGTCTAGGGAGAGGGAAGTCTGGGCATCTCTGCTTAGACTGCTGCCCCTGCGACCCGGCCCCGGATAAGCGGAAGAAGATGGATGGATGGATGGATGGATGGATGGTGGGTTTTTGTTAAATGTGAGCCAAAATTATCACAATTAAAAGAACCAAAGACTTAAACTACTTAAGTCTGTGTGCATTGGATTTACTTTATACACAAGTTTCACAATTTGAGTTGAATTACTGAAATAAATTAACTTTTCCAAGACATTCTAATTTATTGAGATACACCTGTATGCCAGCACAGAATCATTTTTGAAAATTTTGAACATTATATAACTATACAGATTTGTTGAAAAATGTCTACATTGTTTGCAAACTGTCTACACAAACAAAGATGATTTACTGTCAAACTGTAGATTATATCCCCTACCCTATCCCTAGACACAACCCTCACAGAAAACTTTAGGCATTTTTACATTTGTTTTGGTATAACCAAAGCTGGATTTGTTCTTGACACTACAACATTACACCATGGTGCTTTGGAAGTCTGTCTGAAATCAGTTTCCTTATGAGGCACTTCCATATGAAATCATTGAGTGACTGGGTAACAAGGTGTAACGGATGTATGACAGTAAGGGCTGTGTGTAAACCTCACTCCCCTGACCTCAAAAAGAGGCGCTCTAGCGACTGACGCTAGAGGCTGTAGCCTTTAGCCTCCTTGGTAGAGCGCCCGCCTCCGCGCCGGCATCCCGGGTTCGAGACCCGCTCGGTGTGATGGTGCGGACCCGGTGGGTTTACATTGGTGCCGTGACCCGTACAGGAGTGAGGTTTAGGGGGGTGAGTGTAACGGATGTATGCCAGTAAGGGCTGTGTGTAAACCTCACTCCCTTGACCTCAAAAAGAGGCACTCTAGCGACTGACGCTAGAGGCTGTAGCCTTTAGCCTCCTTGGTAGAGCGCCCTCCTCCCGCGCCGGCATCCCGGGTTCGAGACCCGCTCGGTGTGATGGTGCGGACCCGGGGGGGGTTACAAAGGCACCAAGACAGCTACCTTAGATTTCAGGTGCAGCCTTTGTATTTGAAAAGATTATTGTGATGGGAATAATTGCTAATAATAATTGCTCACAGCTGTACTAACATCTACATGCTTAAATAGAGCCTTAGTGTACAGAGAATATGTTCATGTAGCAGCAGAGTACAGCTGTTTGTCCTGTTTCCATAGTTCCAATCACTAAGAGTGTTTACATGCATGCACTTTAAAATGTCCATGTCAGTTGGCCTAAAGGGATAATTTGTCTTTAAAACACCATGTAAAAGCATTATTCTTGAGAAATTTAGCATTCTATCGGTTGCTCATCAGTGGATCCTTTGCTTGGGTGCCGTCAGAAGGAGAGCTCTATCAGCTAATCTGTGCTCATTTCTCTCCTGATTCAGACAAGATAAGCTTTTTTGCTGGAGAAAGCAATATTATGGATTAGATTAGTCAGAAGCAATGATTTGAAGTTAAAACATCTTAATAATGCATTTGTTTGTTTCAAACAGGCATATTGTAATTGATGGAATTGAGTTGTGTGAATTATATGTGGATTGTCGTGATGTTTTGCTGTTTGGACTCTTATTCTTACGGCACCCATTAACTGCAGAGCATACACTTGTGATCAAGTGACATCATACAAAATGTATCCAAATCTGTTCTGATGAGGAAACAAACTCATCTGCATCTTGGGTGGCCTGAGGGTGAGTACATTTTCAGCACATTTTCATTTTTGGGTGAACTGTGCCTTTAACGTTTCAGTCTTTTCCTCAAACACACACACACACACACACACACACACACACACACACACACACACACACACACACACACACACACACACACACACACACACACACACACACACACACACACACACACACACACACACACACACACACACACACACACACATATATATACTGTATATATTATATAGCTTTATAAGACTTGCATAGCATACAAGTCATATAGACCACTGTTATGATACGTCTAGGACACACATATATTTTTTAAATCTGTAGTGTTCCAGTCTCTATTCTCTTTATTCCATGGAAAAGAACAAGTATTAGGATGATTAGAAATGATGAGTTTGGAGACTTCTGCCTCAGAAAGTGAAGAGAAGATGTGAACAAGTGTATGTTTCAACCTGGTCTCATAAAAATACTTACTTCTGTGCACTTTCTGTGCGACACCTTTTTACATAACTTACTGCACATTTCGCCGCAGTTTCAAATAGAAATGTTGTCCACTAAGTAGCGCTAAAACACAGATTAAATACGTAAACCCTGACGCATTTTTATTACGTAGATATAGGTACATATTTTTGTGTTTTATTACGTTGCTACAGAAACCCATTGCCGCGGTTCAGAATTAAAATATCTGGGGTCTGTCCCTAAAAGTCAATGCTCTATCGTGTTGTAAATATGCCCTACACCAAACCAACCCTAAACCTACCCGATAGTGTTAACAAATGCAAAACCAATATAAAAACATATTTATATGGGGGTCCTGGGGGTCGATAAACAACTACAAAATGTATTTTAAAAGGGTGGGTAATAGTAACTGAATGTGAAATTATCTTACTTAATTAGTACTATTTTCAAAAGTGCTTTTTCACAAGGTATTTTTTTATATGCTGCAAACACTTTCTGATATCAGACAGATTACATTTATACACTTGAACACGTGACCGTTTACATGTACTGTACTCATTAATGATGCTTATTCGCTATTTAGAACTTGGCAGTACTCCTGTTGAGTTGATATAAATCTAAACAACAGAAGAACAGATGATAAAAGCGAATTGGCAGGAATTATGGAAGTCTGTTTCAACCTCAGACTAAAATAAAAGGTGATTGTGGTTTTAAATCTCCCAAATGTGACATTATATTTCTCAATGTCACTTTGTACCTTACAATGTGACTTTATATAGCTTCATTGCTCATAATTATGCCTTTATATCTTTCAGTTGCAATTTTATTTCTCACAGTGTGACTTTATTTCTTATTTTAAACTTCAAACTTTAATCTCACAGTTACCTTTTTCACTTTTTACTTTGAGGTGAAAATGGGTTTTCATAGTTCTTAGCTGCATGCAGCACTTGAAAACCTTAACAACTTGAGTGGCACACTTCACTGCAGATTTTCTTTTTTTTGTGAATCTGTTTTATGTAATTTAAGCTTTGCAAAGAGGCTGTAATGAAAGGATGGGGCCATTATAGACTACATTTGACTTGACAGTAAAGCTGCTGCTGTTGTTCGCATTCAGATGTGAAGAGGCACATTAAAGGCACAGAGCAAAAAAAATATATAATCTAGCCCCTTTAATGTCATTGGTCTCTCATTTTCTGACTAGACATTTAATCTCTCCACTCTTTGTATGACTCTGTCGTAGCTGTAAATTACATATTCGTATGATGGCCATTATGTTTATTTCAGCTACATTAACAATGTGTTACATTGCTAACACAGCATGCTAGTATGAGCAGTCATTACCAGCTGAACATATGGCTGCTAATATGATTCATCTTTGCTTCAAAAGAATTGGAATTTCTGAGATTAAAACCGATTGAAACATATGCATTTATTTAAAAGTCATATGGACATTTCATGCAACCCGCTCCACTTGTTCCTGTTACTATTTTAATATAATATCAGAATTTTTTAAATGGCACTCAAATTATTGCTATCTATTTTACATTTTGGACTTGTTGCAGTAGAAAACAGTTTTGAGAAAAAAAACATGCCTGTGTTTATAATAAATGCATGCTTACCCTAGTAAAAAAGTAATATATTTAAAAAACATTTATTTCATACTTAGTATAGTTCAAATCTATTAGCATATATATATATATCGCTCGAGACTTACTGATATAAAATATATATGAATTCAACTTGATTTGGAGTACTACTTATGCAAAATGCACATTTCTTAATATTAGACCTAAAACGTGTCACTATTTGAATGGAACTAATTATGATGATTGTATGATCTTTGAATGATATTGGTCTTTAAATGCAAGATATTTAAAGTGTACCTAAAGTTTACTTGCAATAGTTCCACTTTAGCACAATCACATATGCTTACTATATCTTTAGTTGGACTTCTGCACTATTAAAGTGCATAAAAGCACAAAGTTAGTTTTCACAAATTTAACATACTTTAAGTATACCAGTTTAGTGTAGCTACTAAAAGTACAATAGAGCTCCTGCGGTTGACGTCACGCAATCTACACTCTGACAGGCAACATTTTGGCAGGCAACCAGGAGAACGCTAGAGCGGCCATAGCATTGGTATCGACAGTTGTGAAACAATAATTTAAAAACAGACTATTTAGACCTTACAAAACTTACACCATTTTAACACGGTGGACAGCTGCTGTGCGCCGGGATGCCAGAACATGCAGGGGAAAGCCGTATTAGCCAGGACGTCCCGTATATTGGGCTTAATTTATGTGTCCCATACGTGACCTCCCTTTTCTCACCCCCTCATGCAGTATTCGTTAAGTAAATCAGAAAGTCCTGAACATAACTGTTAAAGGAAGGCTCATCTGCCGGCTGGCCGTTCCCGCTTCTTAATAAAAATGTGTTTTGACTACAGCAAATTTCTATTTTGGTAAATACAAACAACGTGATTATTTTTCATGAGTCCAACATCCAGCCGCGCAAGAAAACATGCAATATAGCCGAGAGGTGATCAATATAGGAAACCGTCTTTCACTACACAATAGAGAAAAAACATGTTCCATTTAAGTAGGCTCGTAGCCTACCTTATTCGTAAAACACACAAAATGGCCAATAAAAAAGAGTCCAGCACCAAAAGCAGCCCACATTTCATCTATGTTATCTTTAATTGAAAATATGTATTTTCCTATAAACACACTTGTCCCATAAAGCAAAGGGGAAATAATTGTACCGTATTCGATAGATGACTAAAATGGTTCACTGCAATAAAACTTGCTAACACACAACCTTTGGGATTAAGCGGGTAAGATTTCATGACAATTATGATGTCTAATGTACACACAGTTATGTAATTATGCTGATTAACGTTACCTAGGACAGCTAGGGTTAATTACTTTAGCTAACAACACACTTGACTCACCCTTCCAGTGAATATATTTTTACAGTCTGTGGTTTTAGCAGACTCCTGAATATTCATAAAAAAATGAGATTGTGTCCATGTGTACCCTGCAGGCTTTTAAAGAGTCTCCGAAGTAACGTCGGGAGGGAAAGTTGATGAGGTAGTTGTAAACATCAGGATACTGCAGATCAGGATATCTATCCATTCATATATCAATACACGTTAAAAGCACCCCGAGGGCATTATGGGGATCTGTTATGTTTAATCTATTAAGTTTTGCTATGTATGTCTATGTATTTTGAATTAAATTGTGCAGTGAACTCTGTTGCCTTGGAACTTATGCTGGCGCCATTCATTTCACATTCACTCTCGGCTGTTCTTGCCTGCCAGCATGGTGGTGTAAACAGAATGGGTCACGTGACTGCAGGAGCTCTATTGCAGGGTATTTTATACTAAGTACATATATACTGTATTTGTAATAGGTAGCATGATATCAATGTATTTCAAATACATTTTAGTATATTTATTTTTCCCTGGGATACTCAACATTTTTGTCTTTTAACTCTATGCATTAAGGTTAAACAAGTCAATAGAGATATTGCAGTTGATATTGTTTGTACTGTATTGGAAAAGGAAGACCAAACCTGTATGATACCTATTATCCATGGCAAATTATATAATATTCAGGGTATTTTCATGATGATTTGCCTGGCAATTAAACAAATCAAGCAATATAATGCAGTCAAAATTAGATTTTATTATGAAACCATTGAGATCATTAAGTTATTATTTTGATAGTGTATCTGATTTAATCTTAGCTAAACTTTTATTGTGATGATTAGTTTGATTAATTTCTGTAATTCATTTCAAATTGTCAATTTTAATAAAGTGATTAATATCTCTAAATTAGCATTTCATTTGTATCAGTAATGTCAATGTGTTGATATATTTATGATAAATAGTGCTCTATTGGTGTACATAAATATAAATTATTAAAAAGTTAATGTTTCTTTGCAGTAGTGGACACTTGGTTTGATTTAACTAGATTTAGACTTTCAGCAGTAAATTTGATTTCTCACAAAGAATTAGCTTTTTGCTTCACAATATGTTAATTCATTGATTGGAGTCATGAGGATTACTTATGTCCTATTGTGATGTTTGTATGAGCTGTTTGGACTCTCATTCTGATGGCACCCATTCACTACAGAAGACCCATTGGTGAGTATGATGTAATGCTTAATTTCTCTAAATCTGTTCCAATGAAGATACAAACTTATCTACCTCTATCTTGAATGGTCTTTTATGTAATGTCGGAGCACAAAACGCATAGCTCAAGGTGTCTGATTGTGTTTTACAGTGAGAAGAGAAATGCTAATCCCAGTTGTGAGGGTAGGTCATCTCCTTCAGGTCCATTTCCCTTGGCTGTTCTTTCATGCTTCTTTGCTGTTCATCAAAAACATCCCAGAATCCACAACCAACTTAGTTACCAGTCTTAAAACACAGTACACCAGGGTACAGACCCAAAGTCCCTCACAATGAGCTAAAAAAAATCCTTCCATCCTGTACAATCAATTTTCAGGTGTTGCATCATCATGATAACTGCTCTTAGTGACGTTTGCCTCTCACTTTCTCTATTTTCTAATCCCCAAACTCTCTGAATATACTTATATTTTGTAAATATTGCATGCTGAATGGCTAATGAAACACTCTTTGTAAATGAGAAGAATATTATGACTATTATAATTAAAAAATATATGATATAAGTAAAATTATATTTTATATAATTATATTTACTCTGGATTGTCAGCCAGTTACAAAGCAAATAATTAAATAAAAATAAATAAAATGTTGAAAGATAATTAATTTAATCTAAAATTCATCCACCAAACCTCTGACCATCTTTACAAAAATGCAAGCTCAATTTCTGTATTTCGCACAGTTTGCATTTAAAAATCATACTTGCAAATCACACAAACATGCAAAACAAAACATGTTCCAAACAGGTTGCTCATTTACATATTAGACTACATCCATAGCTTAAGCGTGAAGGAGGGCGGTCAGGGACTTCAGCTCATTATCTAAGCCACTTCATTACCCTTGAAAATCCAAATATTCAGATATGGGAACAGGTAAGTCACATCTGAACCACCTTAATTGTTTTACTGTAATACTACTATTGATATGGTGACAACAAAACAGACAATAGTTAGTTTACATTAATGCAAACCATGGAAACACTGACACAACACTTATTTGCATTGGGCTTTGGATTGCATTCTGACTTGGCATGTTAATCTTGACAGAAAATTTACTGAATTTGTGATTCACTGGTTTTTGATTAGATACAAAACCACTTTATGTTCTTTTTAAAGGATATCTGAAAGAATAAATAACAATGCTATGAATATGTCCACATACACTATAGTATTGATTATGATCAATATGTGCAATTTATTCTATACTGCAACATTTGCTCTGAGTCTGCAGATTTATTTTGTTTAATGGTTTTTGTGTCAGAGATTCATAAGACACAGGCTCCAACAGAACACAATCAATGCATTTTTGCAAAAGATTTGGGATTTACTGTTTGAAAAACCGGGGGTCGTTGTTGGTCACTGTGCTATTGTGAATATCCCTGGTTTGTTTTCATCAAGTACAATGCCACGTTCCACTGGGCCTGCAACTTATTAATGGACAACATGCAATTCATATGTGATATTATACGTGGTGACATATCTCTTTTATTTGTATTGTATTCATTCTCTATTTTTAGTGAACAGAACCTATTATCTGTGGCGTATAGTATTATGCTAGAAGTGCAACTGCAGTGTTTCGAAGGAGGAAATACGATGTTTTGTCTGGCCATTACAGTATATTTGCAACCTCATTTGTTTTTGAATATCATCATTGTAACAATGTTGAACAGCAGCTGATGAGCTGGAAGGAATTGTAATAATTTAAACAAAAAGTCTGCACAATAATAGGCCTTCACTATATCCGAGGAAGGATTTTGTCACATTTTACAATAGATTTAATATTTGCTTTTTGAATAGATGATCTTTTGGGTTTTGTCCTTAATGTGCATGCACTCTTAAAAAATATTAAAAAGGGAGTTTTCACAGTGATGCCACAGAGAACAATTTTGGGTTTCCTAAATAACTTCTTAGTAAACTTTTCTTGAAACTAACTTTTTTCTTTCTTTTTCTTATTCCAAAGAACCCTCGGTCACACTTTATTTTAAGGTCCAATTATTGCCATTAACAACGACTTTTGCCTCAATAAACTCCTAATTTGCTGCTTATTAATAGTCAGTAAGGTAGTTGTTAAGTTTAGGTATTGAGCATGATTGGGGTGAAGAATATGGTCATGCAGAATATGTGCGTTATAGGTACTATTAAACAGCCAACATGTTAATAATAGACATGCTAATAAGCAACTAGTTAATAGTGAGAATTGGTCCCTATACTTGACATGGTGCACACACAGCGGGGAGGAACAAGCACCACGGAGACGAGGATAAACAAACCAAATAAGGACACAAGAGGTGGGAACACATGACACAGACGACTGACAATACTAAACTGAACCGTTTTTTTCTACTATAAAGAATAGTTTATGTTAGTATCACATAATTGTTATGTCCCCCTCCTGTCTAGGGGATTGTGAGGAGAAGTAACAAAGGAAGAAGCATACAAGTTGGCACAGTTGGCTATCTGTGTGATTTTGTTGTGTTATCAGATTTCACACTTCTCTGTGGGATCGATTCAGAGCCACGTAGGTTAGGAGCACCGAGTACGGGACACGTAGAAGATGCTATCAGCATAAAGTGGATCTCTGACAGGGTCTTTAATCAAGGCACAGGGGTAAAAAAAAAAAACAGTCAACCACGATTCCCTCATATACAGACCCTTGTTCCTAGCATTGCATTGCTGTCTTGCTGTACATGCCAAACGAAACTGCATCTATTTTATTGGCTAAATTGTATTCTCTGAGGGTAATGAAGACAAAAGTGGTTGTCATCGCCTTGAACTGCTGACTAATTAATACTCTATGTGTGTGCTTGGGGTGGTGATAAATTAAATTAGTTTTTGTTGTTGCTATTGCTTTTAGACATTGAAGTAGTTCATTAATTTCATAAATCAGTAAGAATGGGTATATGGACACTATTAAATAGCAGGAGTTAATAGAAGAAACCTATGTGTCTTGTTAGAGAAAAGCAGCTCTAATATAAATAGAAGGGCTGGTTGATTCAGCCGTAGCATGCGGTTGTGCAGTGTCCTAGCTAATATGTCTATGCTGGCAGGGGCTCTGACCCATCTGTTTTAATGAAAAGCACACACGTATGGATACACGCACAGACACACACACACACACACTTTTGTAAACGCCAAAGGTCAGATGAGTTTCTAGTGTGAAATGTTTGCTCTCCACTGTTAGAAAATAAGGCTAATATTTGTCTGTCAGTTTTCACCTGTCAACTCTTGAGTGTGAACACAGCTGAAGCCCTGAATAAATATTTGCTGTTAATTGAAAACATGACCATAGATGTAAAAACTGGATGATATTAACAGTTGATTAGTTGTTTTAAATGTTTGGAAAAGTTTGTATCCGATCCGACATATAAATAGAGATGTCAATCAGAGGGAATTGAATGTTTCCAATTATTTAACAATCCCATTTACTACACTTAAAGAATACAATTTTTTAAAATAAATATAATTGTATATGTACAGCCAGTCTGTTTTATGATAAACATATATATATATATATATTATGGCTGGTGCATATTAAATGTTTGTTTATTTATTTTGAGGGGGGAAAAACACATCAATATTCATTCAAGAATCAGTTAAAATATGGTATTTTTTGCTCTATGCATTTTATGTTCTATGGAAAATCAGTCGGTAGGATAGATCACCCAAGACAGATCAGGATAGCTCACCCCCATAGATAGACAGACAGACAGACAGACAGATGCATACCCCTAAAAGTAAAAGTAATATCTTTGTTGATCATATTCTACATGCGTTTTCATAGCATCAGTTGTTCACTGATCAGTTTGCAACAAAAAAAAGACGAAAAAAAGGCAAAAGCAGCACTTCACAAAACTTAAGTGTATCACTTTAGGAAATGCATAGCTTGATAGTTATGTCTAAAAATGTCTGAAGAGTCACTAGAATGGTAAAATGAAAAAGTAAAATAAATGATATAGCATGTGCAGAATACTTTTTTTCTGAAAATACTGTTAAATGGTGGCTTAGAGGCAGTACAGAGTTCCACAGGTACAAATGGAAGCAAACGCTGAGCTGGAAAGGCCATTATCAGTGCATGAATTGTACTCGGCAGTACAAGGCATGGCTAATGGTCTTGCCCCAGGAATTGATGGGATCCTATGGACTTTTATAAATCATTTTGAAGTGCAATAGAGGCAAACCTGCTGGCAGTACCCAATGAAAGCCTTGCTGAAGGGCAGCTACCATTGAACATCAGGATGGCTGTTTTTACAGTACTGACAAAAAGGGAATCTAAGAAAGGCTGCAGACCTGTTGCTGTGCTCTGTGTTGATTCTAAAGTTATGCTCACTAAGACTGAATAAATAATAATAACAATAATAATACCAATTCAATCCGAGCAGCTGAGTCCTTAGCCATCTTCAAGAATCGGCTGAAAACACATCTCTTCCATCTTTATTTGACCCTCTAACTCTAACACTCTCTATTCTAATTATATATATATATATATATACACTAGCTTTTATAATCTATTTGTATTATATCTATTTGTTTTCTTTTTATTTGTTATACAATTAAAAAAATTAAAAAGCATCTAACACTAGCTTGCTCTATTATTTTTCTATTTTATTATATAATAAAAAAGAAACAATACAAACCTTGTTACGTGTACTGCGTTAAGCTAACTGATACTTGTTATAGTACTTGCATATTATTGCTCTTTTGTTGATTTTGATTGCTTCCATTGTCCTCATTTGTAAGTTGCTTTTGATAAAAGATTCTGGTAAATGACTAAATGTAAATGTAATATAATATAATGTAATGTAAATGTAATTATTATTATTAGTACAATAATTGTTTTCTATTTCAATATATAATTTACATCTTCTTTAGATCTATCTATCTATTTATCGGCAGGCAGGCAGGCAGGCAGGCAGACGCATTACATCTAAAAGACTATCAATAATAATTTGACAAAGTTCCATATCCTCAATAGTAAGTTGTGAGGACTCAAATGACTTCATGTCCTGAGAAAATCCTGGCTATATTTTTCTCTTTGGGTTTTTACGTTTTTGGTTTGACGTTCTTCTAACATATTGACAACATTATTACATACATGTGTATTCTGTAGTGATATAAACAGAGTAAGCTGCAGTATTAGAAGTTCAGTTAAGGTTCTGTAATAATAAGCAGCCACACAAACCCAATTATCTCAGTGTGTGAGCTTTAATGCAAAAGACTGATGACCTTACTGCTGGGTTACAGAAGATGTGCAGATGTAAAACTAAATCCAAAAAGCCAGTAGAGCTGCCATCGTCGGCTTTATTTCGTGTTTTATTTCTGTTTCTCTAATTCTGAATACTAAAAGGTTGTTGTGTATACAATTTTAATGCTTCGCATTCATGTTTTTTCTCTTTCGGTCTTTCCATTGATCAGTCATGCACGCGTCTGCCCTGTGCTCCAGAGATGCTGTCGCCATGACGACATAATCAAACTATATTCTGATTGAATCAGTCTCTCTCCCTGATGATTAAATCTGCTCTGAGGGATCCATGTCTCAGCAGAACAACTAACTGCTGGCTTCAGAAAGACTGCCATCTCTGGGTCTGAGACAACACCACATCCTTTAGAAAAGACAAATTGTCTTCATTATAAATATATTTAAAAATGTAAAAAAAAAAAATGAATAATAACAAATAATATATATATGTGTGTGTGTGTGTGTGTGTGTGTGTGTGTGTGTGTGTGTGTGTGTGTGTGTGTGTGTGTGTGTGTGTGTGTGTGTGTGTGTGTGTGTGTGTGTGTATGTTAGGTTTTGCTTTAGGGAATAAGGGAATAAAAATATCACTATATATATTTTTTAATGTTACAATTTAAATTAACTATTTTTATACAAAAATAAAGAAATAAATGTAATTTTTTCGTTAGCCGTTACTCCAGTCTTTAGTGTCCCGTGATCCTTCTGACATCATTCTAATATGCTGATTTGGTGATCAAGAAATATTTGTTTATTTATCAATGTTGAAAACATTTTTTGCTGCATAATATTTTTGTGGAAACTGTGAAGAACAACCATTCAAAAATTGAATTTGGGGTAAGCAAGATTAATAATAATAATAACTTTTATTCAGCAATAATGCATGACATTTCTTTTCTTTATAATTTTTTTACTAAGGAAAAAAAAATATGATTATTAAGCAGCAGAAACGTTTTTTTACATTTATAAGAAGACGAACTGTTATTAATTTTTGAGCAAAAAATCAGCATATTAGAATTTTTTATGAAAGATCTGGTGTAATCACTGCTGAAAATTCAACTTTGCCATCACTGAGCTAAATAACATTTTAAAATGTATTAAAATAGAAAAATCCTGTGGTAGTAATTGTGAAATTGTAATAATATTCACAATAATACTGTTTTTACTTTATTGATCAAATAAATGCAGCCTTGGCAAGCATAAGAGTCTTCTTTAAAAAATATTACAAAATCACACTTATTCAAAACATTTGACTAGTAGAGTAGTAAGTGTATGAGGGTGTATTTAAGTAAATGTGCGACTGAATGTAATGGTGAATGTGGGCACAGCAGATGGGGCAGCAGCAGGTGGTGTGCTGTGCTGGGACCTCTGCAGCCTTCATGAGCGCTCTGCTGTGATGCTGCCTGACAGCGCCGGGAATTCAAGTGTCTGACAAAGACTTTCAATCCATTAGCAAACTCCCTCACAAAACACATACAATCACCCTTCATTAAAAACTGAGGCTCTAGACATCCAAAACCTTAGCAAGACAAACACTCCCTCACACTGACCGCTCTTCCAGATTATCTTTCCTCGTGTTGGATTATTGTCGTGCAGATGTTTGGTGTCTGTCGGGGTAGACACATTATCCAGATGTGATTTTTAATTTTTAGTTAACATTAATGATTCTGTATCATGGAAATGATAATAACAGTAAATATAATTTTGAAGAAAATGTGGGGAAAATATTTATAATGCAATCTTTTTGAAACTGTGGAGGTTTTCATTAATTAATCTTTTGTATTCTAGGATGATAAAGTTTGGTATATAGTTTGACACTTTTTGCATATTATTGTCAACTAAAATGTTTTTTATTATTTTTTATGTATATGTATGTATGTGTTTATTTTGTAATTGTATTGTATAGACTTTTTATTTTAGTCCGGGGAAAAACTAAAATGAAAAAAAAGACATGAACTATTGATTAAATGTATAAATATAATAATTTAATGTTTGGTAAAGTTTAGTCTGTTTGACACATTTTGCATATTATTGTCAATTAAATTATTACTATTCTAATTATCATTATTATATTTAAAAACTTGAAAACAAACAAACTATTACAGATCTGAAAGAAGTTTATTTGCGTGTTTTTGTTTCCAGGTTTTCCTTCAGCGTTTTTTGTTTCCCGTTGGTTCCCCATGGATCCATTCTACCCCTTCTCCCATCCTGGATTTCTCCTCGTCCTGCTGGAGCAGGGGGAGAGATCGCTCGAGGGCCATATCAGACTGTTTCTGGAAATCGCCCATCTAACCAGCTACCTGGACGACGCGCTCTACGACGCCAGCCTGAACCTCGCGTGCAGAGCGCCTTCGTCCAAATATGGTCCTTGAGCGGATTTCGCCTCCTTCGTGGAGTGGATACTGACGAGAAACGGATCTCTGTTCACCGTCGTTCCCGAGGATGATCTCACCAGTTCCACTACAGGCCCAGAGCCCAGCCCACCATCACTTCGCTGCGTGGAGCCTATGCCCGAGCCCACCAATGATGGAGAGCCCAAGCCTGCCTCAACCGACGAGCCATCGCCGCACGGAGCGACAGTGCTAAAGATCGCCGCGGAGCCGGAGCTGCTGATAACGTCAGACCAGGTGCAAGAGCCGGCAACAACGCCCGCCATGAGGGAGAAAGCCATGGACACCAAGAGCACGGAGAGGAGCTCCGCCCCTGCACCATAGCTGAGGGTGAGCTGAATGTGGATCTGGGGCTGCTGTACTTAAAGTGAAAATTTATGGATGTATATGCGGACCTGCCTCCTCTCCTCCCTCCTTCGTCTGAACCCTCTGTCAGTCCTGTTTCCAAGTCCAGCCCAGAGAGGGCTCCTGCTTTCATGTCCAGCCCAGAGAGGGCTCCTGTTTCCAAATCCAGCCCAGAGAAGCCTCCTGTTTCTACGTCCAGCCCAGAGGGTGCTCCTGTTTCCCCGTCCGGCCCAGAGAGGGCTCCTGTTTCCAAGTCCAGCTCAGAAAAATATTGTTCCAAAGTGCAGCCCTGTCGTCCCCCTGTCAGTCACGCTCCCAGTGCTGGGAGTCACAATTTGGCATGTGTGAACAGCACACACCAGCCCCGAAAGCCCAGAGGCTCAAAAATAAGCACACCCACCCACCTGCTCCTGCTTCCTCCACCGCTGTTGTCTGGAAGCCCCTATGCTCACCCTCAGCCCACCAATACCTTGCCTCCGCCTCTAGCCTCTGAGTCCCAGACTCCGACTCAGACTGTCAACCCAGCGGCTCCACCATGGCTCATAGCTTCCGGCCTTCCGGATCCCCACCTCCACATCGGTCGCCTGAGCCACCTATTCTGCCGTGGTCCTTCAGATCCTCCTCGTCACCCTGGCTCATCGGCTCTCCACCTTCTGCTCTGCTGCCGTTGGTCAGCCCCCTGGAGTCGTAAGCCCTTTCTCCATCATGGCTCCTCCCTCTGTCAGCTCCACCAGGGGTCGCCGTCATGCCTGTGGCCTGGGTCCTGCTTGGCTCCTCCTGCTCCAAGCCCCTCCTCTCTCTGTCTGGTCTGCCCTGACTCCTCCCTCCTTGGCCACCTCCCTGGACTCTGTCTGTCATACGTCTTCATAAAAGTGTTGCGTGTGTGTCCTGTCTGTATTACCCCTTCTTGTGGATTATTAAAGACTGTTTATTGTAATTCTCCAACATTCTCCTCACTCCTCGGTCTAACGCTGTAGCGACTGTGACACAGACAGACAGACAGACAGACAGACAGACAGACAGACAGACAGACAGACAGACAGACAGACAGACAGACAGACAGACAGACAGACAGACAGACAGACAGATAGATAGATAGATAGATAGATAGATAGATAGATAGATAGATAGATAGATATAGATTACATGTAAAGGATATTTTGTAAAAAGACAGAAAACTAAATGTCATCCTTAACTTTATTTTCTGATATAAGCAGTTATTTTATGAAACTATGCTATTGCAGTGAACAAGTGAATGTGTTTACATGCACAATCTTACACCAAATATATTTAATAAGCTGAACATGCATTTGGAAACGCTTGTTTTGTTTACTGTGTTGAGACATGCAGAAATCGCGTTTGGTCTCGTACTGTGTCGCGTCTCTTGTCAGTGTCTGCGCTTGCTTGGCCATTTGTTGTGATAAACAGGAAAGTGTATTCAGCTGAATTCAAATAGTGATTTGTTAGACGGGTTTAAAAAAAGTTAATATACCGCGGCAGCCGTCGTGTGAAGCCCTCCTCGTGAGAAGACCGAAGAGTGTAAAGACCATCGACTCTACCGTGCGACTCCACCGGGCAGGGACACATCGGCAAATGATATAAGTATCGCTTTTTATTTATCCTCTTTCCTACTACTTGTTTCACTTCTGTTTTATTTTTTATAACCAATTCTTACTATGTAAAATATAAGTATACTTAGGCCTTTAGTGTTATGTTTGAATCATTATTATACTCATACCTTTTCTTGATTTAATATTTTGACTTGTTTTTAGCAGTATTTTTTGTTTTCATTTAAATGTATAATTTTGAAATGTTGTAGTATGCATGTGTAATTTTTATTTAATTTCTTTATCTTCTTAAATGTGTATATGTGATATTTATAGTTTTAACTTTTAATTTGAGTTACTTTTTCTTATTTGTAAGTCGCTTTGGATAAAAGCATCTGCTAAATGACTAAAAGTAAAAGTAAGGTCATGTACATGTTTTTACACATGCTGTTTTTACTTAGGAAAGGTCACATAAAGTTTTAGAAAAAGTCTAATGAATAATTATTAATTTATCTGATCCCATTTGGCAATCTGTTTAGATTTAAGCATGTTAAACCTCATTATTTTATTTTATTTATGCTTACAAAATTGCCATTGGGGTGAAAAATGTATTCTCCGAAAACAAGTCTTATGTAATATATTATGCAATGTTGCTCCTCAAGTAAATGTAAGTTGTTTTGAATGTGTTTATATGCTTTTACTGGGAATACATGAGTCTATCAGCAGGCTAAATTCATTCTTAATGAATTTCCCCTTCTAGGGTAAATTTCTCAGAGACAGTGTGAGTATCACATCAGCTCCGCTCCTTCTGAAATATAGAGGAATCAGAAATCAGTCTGGCTGCATGACTGACCATTGTGTGATACAATCCATCTCTCTCTCTTATTTAACACTATGCTTTATTTAATAAACTGGATTGCTGGACTGTGTCCATCTCTAATAAGCTTTTACAATCCACACACACACAGTGAGAGACTGAATATCCACAGGATGTGATATCTCATGACCCCATATGCAGATGTATACAATGGACTGTATTAGGGTAAATGACAAACCCATTAAACCGAACCGGTTTAAGGGAAGAACTCACGGAGTGAGGTGAAGCTTGAGATTGCTGTGATTTGTGGAAATGAATCGACATGTTCCTCCCAAACTATGGCACTTTTTACCTCTTAATCTTAATGAGTCTCTTTGTATTGTTTTCCAATATACCTAAATGTAATTTAAACATTTAAACGTCCATCTTGTTTAAAAAAAGAAGAGAATAGAAAAAAAGAACAGAAACAGTGGTGTTTCTTGACTCATTCCCTCACTCTCTCTCTCTCAATGGCCGATATTGACCTGCAGCTTAAAGAGCATAAAAATGCATGTTGTCACTGTGAGCCATCGGGAAAAGACCACTGGAATCAGTGGAGCCCTTACAATCTGAATTTGCTGCAGTTGGAACAAACTCCTGGTCCGTCTGGCCAGAGAGGAACTGGCCCTCCGACTGAGCCTGGTTTCTCCCAAGGTTTTTTTCTCCGTTCTGTCACTGATGGAGTTTTGGTTCATTACCGTTGTCGCCTCTGGCTTGCTTAGTTGGGGACACTTCATTTCCAGCAATATCACCGACTTGATTGAAGTTGCACAGTCTATTTAAACTGAACTGAGCTGGACGATGACATCACTGAACTCAATAATGAAATGCCTTTGAAAAATGGAAGTTTAATCTTGTCATCTTACATTTGTTACATGTATGTTCTGTTTGGTTTTGAGTTTGTTATCAGTTAGCCTTCTCCCCTGTGACCTAGTTTTCATTATCCTCCTAATTATCATTCTGTTCACATGTGTTTAATTAATTATCTCGTTTACCCATTAATTTGCTCCCCTACTTAAACCTTCAATTCTCCAGTTACCGTTGTCTGTTCTACTTAGTTACTTGCTTGATTTTGTATTAGTGCTACTCTACGTTTTTGTTTATTAAAGATCACTTATATCTTCACTTTGAGCCTCCTGCCTTTTCTCCATCCCCGCGAGCGTAACAGAAGAACAGACCTATTACAGAAGATGAGACCGGAGCTGGCATCGATCAACGTGGCTCCGAGGGCGGTGGAAATAGCCACTCGGGAGCCACGATCTTCATCCTCCAAGACGGCCGAGACCTGGAGGAGTTTGTGGAGGAGTTTGTGAAACATTGCCACCTCGCCACATGTGATGACCTCACCTTAATGGAGGGATTCTGGTGTGGGTTGGTGGAAGATATCCGTCTCGTCATGCCGAGAGCTGATCCGTGCTGGTCATTGAAGAGTTACATCAACTTGCCGCTGTGGATCACTGGATCGAGCTTCATCGTGGGCGAGACGGAGTCCAGCCCATGGTCATCACATGTGGCTGCCACTCCGCAGTCCGTGCCACCAGCCGTTCCCCAGTTGAGTTCTGCCTCATTGTCCAGCTATGTCTCAAACCCAATCACACCACAATCTGCGGCTCCCTTATGTTCGCCGCCGTTCTCGGCCACTGCGATCTCGCCTCCGTCCGCAGCTCCCTTCTGTCCGCCGCCGTTCTCGGCCACCGCGATCACGCCGCTGTCAGCGGCTAATGTGCCCCTAGGACTACCGATAATTTATGATAATGTATTTAGAGCCTGCTCTGGTCCAGGAGCTCACAGAGCGCCCCCTGGCGTCCGCGCTTCCAGAGTGCCCCCAAGAGTCCTATTCCTTGTTCTGGTCCCACACTGGCCTCCAGGGCGACCGCCCCCTCTCCCCGGTAGAACTGCTATGGCGTGAGACGCAAAATTGGCGTGGCCAACATTAGTGATACACTATTTTCCTGTTTTGATATTGTGCAGTTGCTTTGACACAATTTGTATTGTTAAAAGCGCTATATAAATAAAGGTGACTTGACTAGGCCTAATTAATACAGCCTAACAATCCTTTAAAAGATTTAAATGTTAGAAGTGTATACGTCTGGAATGTGTATGCCAGGTTGAAGAGATTGGTCTTTAATCTAGATTTAAATTGACAGAGTGTGTCCGCCTCCCAAACATTGTTAGGTAGATTGTTCCAGAGTTTGGGCGCTAAATAGAAAAAGGATCTGCCACCCGCAGTTGATTTTGATATTCTAGGTATTGTCAAATGGCCAGAGTTTTGAGAACGCAGTGGACGTGGATAACTATAATGGGATAAGAGCCCGCTCAAGTACTGAAGAGCTAAACCATTCAAGGCTTTATAAGTAATTAACAAGATATTAAAATCTATACGATGTTTAATAGGGAGCCAGTGCAGCGTTGACAGAACCGGGCTAATGTGTTCATATTTCCTGGTTCTAGTAAGGACTCTAGCTGCTGCATTTTAAACCATCTGTAGTTTGTTTATAAAGCGTGTAGAACAACCACCTAATAAAGCATTACAATAATCTAACCTTGAGGTCGTAAACGCATTAATTAACATTTCTGCATTTGACATTGAGAGCACAGGTCTCAGTTTAGATATATTTTTAAGATGAAAAAATTCAGTTTTACAAATGCTAGACATGTGGCAGTCAAATGAAAGATTTCTATCAAATAGAACACCTAGGTTCCTGACTGATGACGAAGAATCGAGAGAGCAGCCATCAAGTGTTAGACAGTGTTCTAGATTATTACTTGTGGGGGTTTTAGGTCCGATAATTAACACCTCTGTTTTTTTCAGAATTTAGCAGTAAGAAATTACTTGTCATCCACTTTTTTATATCAACTATGCATTCCTTAAATTTCTCAATTTGATGACTTTCACCCGGCCGCAAAGAAATATAGAGCTGAGTATCATCAGCATAACAGTGAAAGCTAGCCCCGTGTTTCCTGATGATATTTCCCAATGGTAACATGTAAAAACATAAAAACATGTGAAAAGTAATGGCCCTAGTACTGGGCCTTGAGGTACTCCATACCGCACTTGTGATCGATATGATACCTCTTCATTCACTGCTACGAATTGATGGCAGTCAGATAGGTACGATTTGAACCATGCTTGTGCACTTCCACTAATGCCAACAAAGTTTTCTAATCCATTCAAAAGAATGTTGTTATCGGTAGTGTCGAACACAGTGCTAAGATCCAGGAGCACTTTTATAGAGATACAACCACGATCGGATGATAAGAGCAGGTCATTTGTCAATCTAATGAGAGCAGTCTCAGTACAATGAGATAGACTAAATCCTGACTGGAAATCCTCACAGATGTATTTTTTCTCTAAGAAGGAATATCATTGTGAGGATACTATCTTTTCTAGTATCTTTGACAGAAAAGGGAGATTCGAGATAGGTCTGTAGTTAACTAGATATTTGGGGTCAAGTTGTGTTTTTTTAATGAGAGGATTAATAACAGCCAATTTAAAGGTTTTGGGGACATATCCTAATGACAATGACAAATTAATAATAGCCAAAAGAGGATCTATGACTTCTGGAAGCACCTCTTTTAGTAGTTTAGATTGAATAGGGTCTAATATACATGTTGTTAGTTTAGCTGATTTAACAAGTTTATACAATTCTTCCTTTACTATAGTAGAGAATGAGTGGAATTGTTCCTCAGGGGATATATACTGTACTATTTGATGTGATACTGTAGCTGACGGCTGCATGGTTACAATTTGATCTCTAATTGTATCGATTTTGTAAGTAAAATAGTTAATAAAGTCATTACTGCTGTGCTGTTGGGAAATGTCAACACCTGTTGATGCTTTATTTTTTGTTAATTTTGCCACTGTATTGAATAAATACCTGGGGTTATGTTTGTTTTCTTCTAAAAGAGACGAAAAGTAATCCGATCTAGCAGTTTTTAATGCTCTTCTGTAGGATAGGGAACTTTCCCGCCAAACAATACAAAATACCTCTAGTTTTGTTTTCCTCCAGCTGCGCTCCATTTTCCGGGCTGCTCTCTTTAGGGCATGAGTGTGCTCAATATACCACTGTGTTGGATTCTTTTCTTTAATCTTTCTTAAGCGTAAATGAGCAACCATATCTAAAGTGCTAGAAAAGAGAGAGTCCATAGTTTCTGTTACATCATCAAGTTTTTCTGTGCTGTTGGATATGCTGAGGAATTTAGATAAATCAGGAAGATTACTTACAAAGCAATCTTTTGTGGTAGAAGTGATGGTTCTACGATACTTGTAACAAGGAGTTGAATTTACAGCTTTAGCTATATGGAGTTCACACAAGACTAGATAATGATCTGCTATATCATTGCTTTGCTGCAGAATAACAAAACCATTAACATAAATTCCATGTGACAGTATTAAATCTAAAGTATGATTTCGATAATGAGTAGGTCCTGACACATGTTGTCTAACCCCGATAGAGTTCAGAATGTCTAAGAATGCTGATCCTAATGCATATTTTTCAACGTGGATATTAAAATCACCAACAATTAAGACTTTATCTAAAGCCAGCACTAACTCTGATATAAAATCACCAAATTCTTTAATAAAGTCTGCATGGTGCCCTGGTGGCCTGTATACAGTAGCCAGTACAAACATCACAGGGGATTTATCATTAATACTTTTTTCTCTAGATAATGTTATATTAAGCACCATTACTTCAATGGAGTTATACTTAACGCCTGTCTTCTGAGAAATACTGAGAGTATTGCTATAAATTGTAGCAACACCTCCCCCTTTGCCTTTTGGACGCGGATCATTTTTGTAACAGTAATCTTGGGGGGCAGACTCGTTTAAAATAATGTATCATCTGGTTTTAGCCAGGTTTCTGTCAAAGAGAGCATATCTAGTTTGTGATCAGTGATCGTATCATTTACAAAAAGTGCTTTCGTAGAAAGGGACCTGATATTCTATAAGCCAAGCTTTATCATTTGTTTCTCTGTGATATATAATTTTTTATTTGTTCAACATCGTTTAAGTTGTTACACATAGACTGGTTTGGACATTTTTTGTATTTTCTAGTTTGGGGAACAGACACAGTCTCTATAGTGTGATATCTGGGTGAAAGGGTATCTATGTGCTGAGAATTAACTGATTTCTGTAACGTGAGGCGGCTAGCAGACAGTCGGTTTAGCCAGTCTGTCTGCTTCCTGACCTGGGCCCCAGTTAGTCAAGTACGAACTCTAAGACTATGTGCCATATTTCTAGAGAGAAGAGCGGCACCACCCCAGGAGGGATGAATACCATCTCTTTTCAACAGGTCAGGTCGGCCCCACAAACTTTTCCAGTTGTCTATAAAACCTATGTTATTCTGCGGGAACCACTTAGACATCCAGCCATTGAGTGACAACAATCTGCTATGAATCTCATCGCCCCGGTAAGCAGGGAGCGGGCCAGAGCATATTACTGTGTCTGACATCGTATTTGCAAGTTCACACACCTCTTAACATTATTTTTAGAGATCTCCGACTGGCGAAGTCGAACATCATTAGTGCCGATAAATTTGCCAATATGTCAGTTGTTCTGGCTCCCGGTAAACAATGGACTATGGTGGCTGGTGACTCTATTTTCACATTCCATACAATAGAATCGCCAATAACTAGAGCATTTTCATCAGGTTTCTCAGTGGGTGCATCACTGAGTGGGGAGAACCTGTTTAATGTTTTAATCAGAATAGAAGAGCGGTGTTTTGACCAACAACTATGCCGCCTCACTGTCACCCAATTGCCCTGCTGCACGGGCTCATCCGGAACCGAACAATGTACATGACTCGCTGAGCTAGTTGCATCCAAAGCCGTATCTACAGCCCTCACATTCTTTCTATCCTCAACTAAAGTTTGGATGCGTGTCTCTAGTTCTAAAATCTTCTCTGTCAGCCTAACTATTTCCCTGCATTTATCACATGTGAATCCCTCGCTGTTGACAGAGATAGATAAACTATACATGTCAGTAAACTAATAAACTAACAATATCAGGAGAAGAAGCCATTACTCACCAAGATTGATGAATGATTCCAACTTAACTTTCCACTTACCACTGTTTACCCCTGTTGTTTGATGAACTTGTGAAAAACGGAACGAGAGTGAAATGAAACGGAGCGATAAAAAGAAGAAAACAGTAATATACGGGAGTAGAAACACGAATGACAAGCTAACCGGCTAATAAATGCTAATGCACTGCACTCGCGGTTTTAGATTAAAAGCGAACAATCAAATTAGTCAGATTAGCTTGATAGATAATATCTAAAATATGGTGGGAATTAAGTTATATTTTACTACTTAAACAGAGAGTGAAAGTAAGATAGAGATTCAACAGAAAACGAAGCTACACGGAGCTACAAATGCAAACCTCTCAGCAGCACGGCCACGGCCAAACAGGAAGTGAGATCAGGGCCTAAGAAATAGATCAGGGCCTAATAAGAAATTACACACTAGTTAAATAGCTACATTTTCCTCTTAGGTCATATTGAAATTGGCAGATGTACTGTACACAGATATACCTTCAATTCCATTCAATTTAAACACATTAAAACAGTGTGTTTTCTCATAAAAACAATGTATGTTGGTTACAGAAATAATGGCCCTTTCTCATCCAATTTAAAAATACAAATAAATCAATGAGGGTTCTATCACAGGCTGCTCTGCTAGCAAAAGTTCACATAAATAACATGCATAGGGTCTCACATTTTATCTTTTTATTTCATGTAAGTCTTAATTCAACAGGTTTTTTAACACAGGCATCTGAAGCACATGACCTATAATGCCCACTGGCAACAGACAGAGTAGTTTAGTCCTGATCATTACATAAAATGACAAATGTCCACTATTAATAATTGTAACCACTTAAACATTTATACAGAACACAACAAGCACATAACAACATGCTAACACTCAGTGCCCCTAGTCTGGTACAAAAATGTTCAAGGGTGGTAACATTTAAATTAACTTCTGTGAGATTTCAATTAAATTGCCAGAAGTTCTTGTTGAGTTATTCAGACAGAGCGATGAGAGTGACATGATCTCTAGCCATGTACATTATTTTTACTTTATCATGAAGGATAACACCAAATGAAGCTAATTAGAGAACTGATGAGGGCAGAGAAAAAGGCCTTGCCCCGGGAGAGGGAATTTTCTCTCTCTCTCTCTCTCTCTCTCTCTCTCTCTCTCTCGCTAATTCACAGATAGATGCCACGTTCCACCCCTTTCAAATTAAAAACCTTAAAAAACTTAATAGCTATGCCTTGAGCAGTCATCCAGTTAGAGAGATAGCCGAGTGCATTAGGGCAGGCTAATTATTTTACTGTCACACTGGCCTTGTATTACTAATGAGAGAGGGGGATGGGGTTCACAATCCAGCTCTGTGTATAGCAAAGTAAATGTGACCCATGCATGATGTTAAGTATGGATCAGAGAATTTTTTATGTGTGTAAAACTTGAATAGTATGCATATTTGTGACAGCAGCACAGCAGGAGGGACAGTGAGTCATCTAGCCCTGCTATTAAACATACACTTATTATTCCTGTTATTGACACATTTAGTCTTATTTTTCCTTTTTAATAACTACCTGATGTTACCTATGTAATGTTTTTTTCTGAAAATGTATTCACAAATTATTCTGAACAAATATGTATGTATTTACAATGAAGCTATGGGTTATAATAGTTAACATATATACCTTTTTATCTATTAACCTTTAACTTATTTTTACAATTCTCATTTTTATTCAGTTTAACTTGGTGTTTTAAAATACATACTTTTTTTCTGGTCCCAAATGGCATGCGTAAAAATATTGTGATGGCTGAAAAGAAATACAAGAAATACAATTATTTTGATTGAAACTATTTGCACTTAGAAACTGAAGTCAGAAGTCTGTGTCACAGTCTGTGTTTGGTTCAGGCTTACTAGAGCTGCACATGCTTACGCCCTTGCCTGCCATACATCCCCCTTCTGACAAATCACCCGCCAACTTGTTCTTTACATGCATGTTGGTGGTCTTCAGCAAAATCAATATGGACTTAATGAGTTTCATAATCAGAAATAGAGCAGAGAAAAATAGAGAGAGAAATGGGCTAGATGACACTTGTGTTGTGAGAGTGAAGAATTAGGGGACCCGAATGCCCACCCCTGCATGCGAGAACACACACACACACACACACACACACACACACACACACACACACACACACACACACACACACACACACACACACACACACACACACACACACACACACACACACACACACACACACACATACACACGCACGCACACAAATGGCAAACAGGGCTGTGTCGTGCTTGATTGATTCTGTCACCTTGCATTGTTGTTCTGTAGTACACTTGCATTACAAAACCCTACATGAATGAGGGATAGATAGATGAGCAGATGTCATAGATAGAGGGAAGAAGAAGAGTGTGTATTCGATTAGAAATATCAGGCAGAAAATGATGAAGAATAAATGACTAATGTACATCTGCCATGTGCTCTGTTTATCATAGTCTGAGCCTGTGCTGCATCGTTTTCTCGATTGTTAACATAATATAACTGGTTGGCCCATTTTCCCAAACCATTAATTCAGTTCTCAAAACAAAGACACAATTCTCAAAAAGTTTAACAATTGGTAAGGTAAACATTAGGTAGCAAAACTGATGACACCAATAAGAATCTCTGCATCCTAGCAACAGAGAGAGGAGAGAGCTGAACGAATAATATACATGGGTTTTATACTTACACATTCAGTATAATTACAGTACAGTACCAGTAACATTATATGATGGAAATTCCACTAGTCTGTATGTACAGTAAACTGTAGCACATGTTGTACACCTTCAAATGTGTGACTGTGAAATTTTATTTGTAACCATTTTTTGTGTACTGCATGTTTGCAGAACTGAAAAATAACTGCCTAGAGATATACAGTGCCTTGCAAAAGTATTCATACCCCTTCATGTTTTCACGTTTTGTTGCTGCCCTATGTAAAACTTCTTTAAATTACTTTTTCCCCCACCTCAATCTACACCCCATACACCACAATTACAAAGCAAAAAACAGTTTTTTAGCATCTTTGCAAATGTATTAAAAATAATAAAATAACATGATTCCATTGCATAAGTATCCATACCCTTATCTGGGACAGTTTAAATTTAGCTCAGGAGCATTCATATTGCTTTTAGATGTTACTAGACTTCAAGTGAAGTTAACCTGTGGCAAAATCAATTGAATGGGTATGATTTGGAAAGGCACACACATCTTAATAAAAGGTCTAACAGCTGAAAATGCATATCAGAGCAAAAACCAAGCCCTGAGGTCAAAAGAACTGTATGATTCTGTGAACTTTTAACAAAGTAGACTTTTTTCTGAATGCTTCCCCAGATGTGTGGCTTGACGCATCCCGTATCTAAGTCACGGTGTTGACACCAAGCTGAGAAAATTGACCATTTCAGAGCGTTGAGGCATCTAGTAGACGGGCTCTAGCTTCTGCCATAGTGTTTAGGACATGCTCAGGGAGGACAAAAGGCTACCGTCGAGTAGCCACACATGCAGGGCCCATAACTCGGGCCGTGGATGCCATATTGTGCCGTTTGCTTGAGAGAGGTGGTCCTGTCTCAAGGGGATTGGAATAACTCAGACACTCATGGTTGGTTCTTCCAGGGGGAAACATTGTTCCTCGACAACATGTCTGCTCCTTGGTTCATTTTGCCCGGCACATACGTCGCCTTCAGTGAGTGCAGATTGGTCTGAGCCCACACAAGAAGGTTGTTCGCCAGCATGCAGAGTCGCTTCGAGACAAGGCCGCCCTGGTGATTTATGTATGACACCACGGACTTGCTGTTTGAGTGTACTAGCACATGGTGTCCCCATATGTCTGGCAGGAAGAATTGACAGGCCTGACACACTGCTAGCATTTCTAGGCAGTTGATGTGCAGGCCCGACTCCTCTTCGGACCAAAGATCGAAGGTCGGTTTGCCCTCGCACAGCGCTTCCCAGCCTTTGTTGGAAGCGTCTGTCGTGACAACCTTCACGCCCTGCTTTAGCCAGAAGAGGTCCCTCCAACGGGCCAGGGCTGATACACAGGCCCGAGTCACCGTTAGGCGGTGTGGAACCCTCTGCTTCAGCCAGAACTGGATGGGTCGCATGTGAAGCAGACCCAACTGAAGTACCAGCGAAGCCGTTGCCACAAGGCTCAGCATTTTCTGGAAAGCTTTGGGCGGACGGGCGGTGCCTTCCCTGAAGGAAGCCGCGTGGAGCTGAATCGTCGTGGCTCGCTCCGTTTGCTGTCATCTGCACTGAGTCGATAACTGTGCCCAGGAATGAAATTTGTTGGCTGGGTAACATTATGCTCTTGGCAAAATTGACCCTGAGCCCCAGGCAATCTAAGTGGCTGAGGAGGAGGGTCTTGTGCTATGTCGAAACCGCCTCTGACTGGGCCAGAATGAGCCAGTCGTCGAGGTAGTTGATTTTGCAGATTCCCATCTGTCGCAGAGGGGAGAGTGCCACATCCATGCAACATGTAAAAGTGCGGGAAGCCAGGGACAGACCAAACGGTAGGATCTTGTATTGATATGCCACCCCTTCGAATGCAAATCTCAAGAACCGTCTCTGATGGAGGCTACCTGGATATGAAAATATGCGTCTTTCAGACCAGCAAAATGAACCAGGGCATATTTGCGCGAGGATCTGTTTCAAAGTGATTATCCTGAACAACCTTTTCATCAGGGCGTGATTCAGGAGTCTGAGAGATAGAATAGGTCGCAAGCCACCATCTTTTTTTGGGGATGAGGAAGTAGCGGCTGTAGAAGCCTGACTCGCTCTGGGCTGGAGGAACAATTTCTATGGCTCCTTTTCACAGCAGATTCATCACCTCTGCGTGAAGGACTTGAGCGTCCTCTCTGCGCACTGTGGTGGCGAGCACACCGCGGAAACGCGGTGGTCTTCGAGCGAATTTGAGAGTATAACCTCGTCTTACCATAGCCATTACCCCCTCTGACACACCGGGGATGGCTTGCCAGGCCTCTGCCGCGTGGCAAGGGGTTTAAACAGCTTTAAAGACTGGCTGCATAAGGGCAGGACTTATGGTAGCATGAAAAGGACATTTGCTCTCTTTTTGAAAATGTATGTGTTTTAATTTGGTCTATCACAGCTATCCCAATGACTTGGGCGGTGGCTTTGGTGGCGCGTAGAGCCAGGTCTGACCGGCTTCCTCACTGGCGAGCATTTTGGCCTGGAAGACCTGAAGCACAGCCATAGAGTGCAGCGTCGAAGCCGCTTACTCAGCCATTGGGCGTTCAATGCGTCCAGCGAGTGCAAATGTGGCTCTGCACGGCTTGGACGGATGGCTCGCACTCGCCTTCCAACCGATAGCCGTGGGCGGACAGAGATGTCAGAGGGTAAATTGCCATTGCCCCGTGGACCTCTCAGACACCACAGGACTGAGTTGGAGGGTAGGGATCCTCTGGTGTCTGGAGAGAGTCCAAGCCCGATCCAGAACCAGTCCACCGCTCTCCGTTCCGGTCCAGGAGCCCACGGAGTCCGCTCCAGTCTGGGAACCCACGGAATCCCCTTTGGTCCGGGAGCCCACAAAGCGCGAGCGCCCCCAAGAGTCGGCACTGCTAGAGTGCCCCATAGAGCACGAGGTTCGCAAAAGTCCCCCTGACTGTGACTTCCCCAATAATTTTTTTTTTGCGGGGGCGGCTATATAGCCATTGCCAAAGTCTCCCCTGACCCACCTGACCGGACTCCCTTGATCCGCCATGGCCGCCGGACTCCCCTGACCCACCATGGCCGCTGGACTCTCCTGACCCACCATGACCGCAGGAGTCCCCGGATCCGCCATGACCGCCCAAGTGCCCTGCTCTACCATGGGTCCTGGAATGGGATAAAGTATTGTGTTTTGAAGAACTCCCCGTCTCCTTCGTTCCTTTGTACCAGCGCACCTGACAGCCATACCACTCCAGAGTTGTTGTTGTTGTTGTTATTTTTTTTAACTACCTCAGTGACTTCTGCCAGGAAAATGTACCAGGGTTCCTCTGAATCCTCCAGTCCTGCCTATTCCTGTTGGCAGAATTGAAAGACCCACGTGATAACCAAACCTGAACGCCTTCACTAGTCATTGCATTTCCACCTGCATCACAATGTCACACTGAAGTAACCCTTTTGTTTACAAAGCTAAACCCCAAAACAGTGGTGCAGATTTGGGTACTTGTGAGTATTCCCATACCCGCTCTATGTCCTTAGATACCCCGAGGGACTCCAGAAAATGAGAGAGTCCAACCCCTTACCAGGAGTTTGTTTCCAGAACCCAAGCTGTGCATAGAAGTGAGGCCAACTATATCCAGCTGGTAACACTTAACCTTCTGCATTAATTCTAGCTCCATCCCCACCGCAGAGGTCACCATTGGATTTGCCAAAATCTAGTTTCCAAGGTCTAGTTTTTTTCAGGGTTCAGAGCCAAGCCACTAAACATTTACCTGTAAACACCTCTCCCAAGCCTGGCTTCAGGAGAGATGGTCTTTCTCTCTCTTTGTGATCTCTTCATATGGGTGTATGGGATCATTATTTGTCTGCAGTTCTCACCTGGGACCAATTTGCCTAGTTAGACCCTACCAGGAGCTTAAGCTCCTGACAACACAGCAAGGTCACTGAGGTATACAGACCCCTCCACCGTGGAAAGGTGATGACCCAAGAAGGGGTAATCACTGCTTCTTATGCTGAAATCATGCTAAAGTCATTTTGTTTTTAGCTTTGTTCTATGCATGCATGCTCTAAAATTAAAAACAAACAAACAAATAAATAATAGCTGCCTCTATCACAAAGTAATTCAGGCAGAACTTTCATACAGCTGCCATATTGAGCAATATAATTTATTTCATTGAATTCCCTATGAGCCATTAGTGTTCTCCTCCTTATAATGTCTCCAGTTAGACTAAGGAAGACCTTAAACAACTAGTCAAATACAGCTTTGTGTCAGTGAGGACATGGATCTGTGTTGTGGGTTTTATTGTAGCTCTGAATATTTTGCCAATAGCTCCAGATATTATTTTCTGATAGAGCTGCAACGATTAGTCGACATTATCGACAACGTCGACAATAGAACATTTTCGACAAATATTTTTGATGTCGAGTAGTCGTTTGATCTCATAGGACCTAATGTAAGAGCCTAAAATACTGCGGTTTGACCAGTGAGGCGCTGTAGCACAAGACTGGTCCAGCCGTCCTGAATGCAATTCAAAAGAAGAAGTCAGCGCTTCAGTGCTTCAAACTCAGCGGAACGATCCTTGAGCTGCTGAGCGTTGTTTGGATGAAAATGTAAATATATGCTGCTCGCTTTCCTCTCAGTAACAAAATAAACACAACAAAAACTGTGAAAGCAGCAGTTTACATAATTTTTAAATGCATCTGATTAAACCGATGTGGATGTTTGCATGAACTCTGCAGTTCAGTAACGTTACTTCAGTAAAGTCCGACCATATCATGTTTATTTATATAGTGATGCAATAGATAGCCTTAATTCAAGCAGCTTTACGGTATTAAACATGAAAAACCTGAGTAAGTGTCACTTTCAGTAAGAATTACACCTTGATTTTCTATTATGAAGTAGCTCTCCAGTGTGGCGCTAGCTAATGATACAATATTTTTTTTAGAGGGAAAAAAAATATTTCATTAAAGTGATAGTTTGGTTTACAGAGATAAAAAATTGATCTAGCTCAGGACTGTTTTGGTTATCATAACCCTATACGGTATTTTAAGACATTATGTTGTGAATAAAATAGTTTATCCAAAGCGTCTTATCACTTACCTTTATTTTGTTTCTTATCCATATGACTTACAAAAGGATATGTTTGGAATAATTATGTAATTCAGTTACTTATTCATAAAGCTAATTAAATGGTGAGAGAGTGTCTGTGATCTCATTGTGTGTGCCAGATACATTTATTTGTATAAGGAATTGGTAACACTTTACAATAAGTTATCATTTGTTAACATTAGTTAATATATTAATTAACATGAATGAACAAAGAACAATGCATTTATTACATTTATGTATTAATCTTTGTTAATGTTGGTTAATAAAACTACAGTTGTTCACGGTAGTTCACAGTGCATTTACCAATGTTAAAAAACACATATTGTGATTTTTATAAATGCATTAGTAAATGCTGAAATTAACATGAACTAAGATTAATAAATGCTGTAGAAGTATTGTTGATTCTTACCAATTAATTGTATAATAATTGTAATTACATAATACGCTTTTCTAAAGCTGAAGTGACCTTTATTTATGTTAGAATATGTGAAGAGTTCAGATGCAAAAGCCTCTAAGTGCAGTCTGATTTTTTCTTCTAAAATGTGATTTTTTTTCACGTTCCTATATTTATTTTCAGTTATTTCACTTGAATTGCATAGACAATGACCTATACATTGCCATTAAAGTGAAATTACTGGAGAGATCTAAAGTAATTTTATTAATAATACAGAAATAAACATTAGCAAAACAACATTTACATCTAGGCATTTATTCAAATTCAAATAAAAAAATTACTTTAGCATCTGAACTCTTCATGTATAACTTAATATTTTAACTAAAAGCAAAAGCTGAATAATCAATCAAAGTCTACTGATTAACCAGTTAAATAATTGATGATTAGTCGATTAATGGTTCTAATAATGGTTAGATTAATCGATTTTCAAAATAATCGTTTGTTGCAGCCCTATTTTCTGATTTGTCTCGCTTCTTCATTCTCTTTGTTTGTATACAATTTCTATTGCAATGTAATTTTGCATAATATGAAAATGGTTTTAAATTAACATCCTATATACACTGAACTCAAAAAAGTGAAAATTATGGTTTCCAGTTTAAACCTGTTTTGTTCAGTTTGTGTAAAAGCAAATAACCCTCTCCATAGAAAAGGATAAAATAAAATAAAGGATGAAAAACAGGATAAAATAAAATAAACATTTTTTTATTGTATTTTTCATTTGACACCAGAGTGTTGTTGTGCAGAACAAATTCTGACTTGGCTTTACTGACTGCAGAAATTATTGCAAGTTTTTAGAAATAATGCATATTTTAAAAAGACACCACAAGAAAAGGTCGTTCATATATATATACACAAATATATATATATATATATATATATATATATATATATATATATATATATATATTTTTTTTTTTTTTTTTTTTTTTTTTACTAGTTATTAAAAGGCGTGAATTTGATTTTGGACTCCAGAAGAGCATGTTTTGATTTATAATTAGAAAAGAATAGCCAGGCCAGTGTGTGTCTCTGTCTAAAACATAGCCCCTGATGTTGTTAGTGTAGTCACACATCTGGAATCAGCTTTGTGAATCCAAATACATTTTCAGCATTAAGTATGTGTGATGATGCTCTACAATGAAGTTTTCTCCAGTGACCATCAACCTGAAGACTAAGACGCATCCTCTAACACCTCTTAGTTCTTAGTTGTATCTGTAAGTGCCTCATTGAAATGTATAATATGAGTTACTATAAAACCAGATTTTCTGATTTGCATTCACCAAACATTTTCCTTTTCCTTTCACCCACTACGTGTGACAAAGTTTATTATATATTTTACTATGTGTGAAAGCATAGATTCATTGTTCTCAAAAGGCTGTTAAAAAAACTGTCTCTATTACAACAATATATTACACTGACCTTCTCCCTAACAGAAAATTCACCATTAACTTATGGGATATTTCATATAGGTCAGAATGTAACCGTTTTTAAAAGTCATTCAATATTTCAAAGCCAAGATCATGGGGGTCGGTATGAAACGTTGGATGTGTGTAAATGTCTGTATTTGTGGCATTTTTCAAAACATACACACACAAACACACGGAGCAGTTGAGGCCAATGAATCTTGTAAATTAGGACAACAAAAAGAGAATGCCAAACCTCTTAGGGAACATTTGCACACATAAACAAACCAATTTCATAGATTTTCATATACTCTGGAGACATAAATTTCAGACTGTCATCAAACACAATTAGATAATTACATTACCAGCTCACCAGATCAAATCAATCATGCTCAGAGACCGAGACAGAAAAACAAAGAAGGAAAGACAAAGACAAGTGGTCTCTTCCCAAACTCTAGTGAGCTGCCTCGCTGTCTATGGTCCACATAGGCAGTTACTTTCTAAGGCGCCATGCTAACCAAAATGGAACCTAATTAGTGACTGATTTGAAACACTAGCCAGTAACTCCATTAACGCTCACTTACCAAAACATTGCTGCTCACAGACACTCTACAAACACAACTGATTGTGGAAAAAAGTATCAATCACAGAAAAGGCAATCTAATTTCACTGCAAAACACAATAATACTAAATATTTAACATGACTGACAAAGATCAGAAAAATGTCATATGGGTAGTTGGAATTGAAAATTTGACAGTGTCCTACAAAAATGTAGAAGAAAAAAAACTTAACATACAAATAACATGAGAAAAATGTATCTTCATTCTTAGAGATATAAATAGCGTGAGAGATGTTTATCTTTAATGTTAGAGTTTTACATTTACATTTTTGCTGTCACACCATAGGACACATTGATACGTCAATTACCCATATATACTTATATTTAATTAATAGCACTCTGTAAAGACCTTCAAAGGTTCCAAAGCTATATCTCATTTGGAGGGAGAGATCACATTTGTTGGCTGCATACATCATTGACGCTGCCTCATTTCAGAAAAGTAACCATTATTTTCCAGAATAAGAAATAAATTACAGTAATTGACATCTCACAAGAAATGAGACAGCTTATTTACGTCTTTATGCAGCATTGAGCATTTCAGCCAATCTCATACTTGTTTGTTGAGTGTGTGAATGCAGTGGCCAATCAGAAGCTTTTAAGTCAGAATCTACCCAATACTGTGAAGTTTTAGCATAAGCTCTGCGCACTCGCAAATTATTTCACTATAACCATCAAACTACAAACACACTGCAATACGAGATAAATTGTGCAATGCAAACAGGGTATTTTTTTTTTTATAACATGAGTTTTCACTCATGTCAGTTAGCTTGCGCTGAAGTGAAATCAGCTTCATTGGTTATAAAGAGAGTGCTCTTTGTTTGGTTTCTGTACATAAATTACTGAACATAACTACTATTAATACCACTAATAAGCAGAATAAAAGTTTTATTTTTTTCTTGCTGATAAGTACACACTGCAAAATTTCAAGTGATAAAATAAAACAAAATAATAAAATAAAATAAGATAAAATAAAAAATGACTACTCAAAATTTGATACTGTGGTAACACTGACCTCATCTGTTGTGGATCTTTGTTTTTATTTGTTTCTAAGTTACAAATTTCTGCATTTATGTTATAAACTTGCCTATGGTGGCTAAAATGCAGTCTACGTGGGCAGCTCAAGGGCTGGGAAGAGAGCAAAGGTGTGTGAAGCTGGAAATGTCAGCCCCAGTGAGTCATAGAAGGAAACAGGAAATAGGGATAATGTGAACAGAGGAGGAATGGAGAGACAAATAGAGAGGTAATGAGAATGTCAGAGATGAGGTTGAGCTGGAATCGATACAGAACATTTCATATTCTCACCATTTGGAGTGCAGAGTGTGTGTGCAGGTGGACGTCCCCTCTTGAACTTAAAGTAATGCTATTCCGTCCCACTAAATGTCATCTTACTGATGGGGGTCAGTTGGGTATTATGAGCAAAGGACAGAGTGTGTGTGATACTGTCTCTTTGCGGAGTGAACAATCCATTATGGTTGATTATTCAGAATATATCTGCTGGCAAACAGGAAGTTGGAGTCCGCCCATAACCCAGCGGCATTACACTCCTCCACACAGCTCAATCAAATACAGTCCCCAGGGAAAATAGGGATGCAGTGTGTGTGTGAGTGTGTTCTGGGTGCCAGCATTCACATTGTCTTGTTTTCCGTTTGACGCCAACAGTCATGAAAGGTAAACTGGGAATTCTTTAATTTATTGACTGCTCAGACTTACAGGAATAACAACAAACATGTCCATTCATCAGATTATCATTAGATGCATATAATAGATACGGTCTAAAATCTAGAATGACATGATTAAAAAAGAAGGCCAATTATTGGAAATCAATTGCTTTTCTCTCTCCCTGGAGAAGAGCATGATGGGTAATGCATTAATGGATTATGACTGTCGGATAGAAAAGATGACGTCACCCAAGCTGTCATTCATTGAAGCTGGCAAATGGGATTTCTCTAAACACAGACGTCAGTGCTGAATATCATCTCCTATTTTGGGTCTCTTCAGCTCAGTGATTTGAAATGCCAGAACTAACATTAATTATTGATTAATGTGTAAAAATATATACAACGAACAGAGTAATGATTACTTACGGTAATTGTCTCTGTTATGTATTAATTAAGAGCTGTGTGCAAGCAGCCCTATGACTATGAATAAGAGTGAGATTAAGGAGAAGCAGGAAACAAATTGTGACCGTGTTCACGGGTATAGGCATATCTGAAAATGTAAAGTTGATTACAATATGTAATTCAAGTATATTTGCATTAGCATTTTATTGTGGCTGCTTTGCAGCAGGATGTTGGTGTAATCACCAGGTAAAGACTAAAATATTTTCCATACTCGTGTACATATCCTAATCAAAAATGTCCAAAAAGATTTTGGAAGGAGTTCCACTTTTGATTAAATAAATAAATATAAAAATGTTGGTCCTCCATGTTGGTTATAACATATTGACTATGTCATTTTAGCCACAAATCAATCAATCAATCAATATATAACTCATATTGTCACAGAAGAGAAGCATTTAAAATCCATGTTTGTTCCAAGTGTGAGCGATTTTGTGTGTCAGTGTACCACCTGTGATCAGATCGCCCAAGACAGATGTTAAAACCAGGTGTAAACAGGACCACTGTGAAAAACCAGCCAGGATTGTTTCATCAGCACAA